>BQNB010017468.1:0-64486 GCA_026074375.1 Tanacetum coccineum
AAAACGAACCTGTAAACTATTCAACCCCCTTCTAGTTTCCATAATTGGTATCAGAGCCAGGTTACTCAAGATTTTTAAAATATACTGTATTTTAAAGCTTGGATTGATCTATGGATTCCGACAAATATCTAGAAGGGCAATCCATGCAAAGACCACCACTATTTGAAAGTGATAGTTTTATTTATTAGAAAAATACATTCGAGACATATGTTAAATCAAAAGATCTAGATTTTTAGCATGTTATTACCAACGGTGATTTTCAACCTATTGTACAAAATCTAGAAACCAAATTAGATGAGGTTATCCGTTTTGATAAACAAACCGATGATCTTAAAAAGAGACTTGCAAAAAATAACGAAGCTAAAATGGTTATTTATAATGCTTTGCCTAAAAAAGAATATGAAAGAATTTTCATGTGTAACACGGCTAAAGAAATTTAGAAAACTTTGTTAATCACCCATCAAGGTAATAATCAAGTCAAAGATAATAAGATCGACCTTTTGGTACAACAATATGAACAACTCTTCATTTTTGAAGAAGAATATATAGAATGTGCTTTTTCTAGATTTAATACTATTATTACTAGTCTAAAAGCTCTTGATGAAGGTTATTCTAGCAAGAACTATGTTATGAAGTTTCTTAGGGCTTTACATCGTAAATGGAGAGCAAAGGTCATGGCGATTGAAGAGTCGAAAGACTTAACGTCCCTATCTCTTGATGAACTTATTGGGAACCTCAAAGTTCACGAAATGATCATTAAGAAAGATTTTGAAATAGTCAAAGCAAAAGTTAAAAGGAAATCTCTTGCTTTAAATGCTAAGAAAGAATCTAGTAATGAAGAGTGTTCGACTTCCGGAAGTGAAGACGAAGAGTACGCCATGGCGGTAAGAGACTTCAAGAAGTTCTTTAAGAGAAGAGGTAGATTCGTGAGACAACATCAGAACGACAAAAAGACATTCCAAAGAAGACGTGATGACAAGAACGGTAACAGTGATAGAAAATGCTTTAGATGTGGCGACCCGAATCATATTATTGGAGAATGTCCAAAAACCACCGAAAGACAAGAACTAGGGAGCTTTTGTCGGAGGTTCTTGGAGTGATAGCGGTGAAGAAGATGATGAGAAGGTCAAAAACAAAACGTGTCTCGTAGCTCAAGCATCAAGTGAGGTATGTTCTGAATCCTCTTATTTTAGTGATGAGAACTCATCAATAAATGATTTAGTATTATATAATGAATATGATAAACTATGCAAAATGAGTTTAAAGATAATCACTAAAAACAAAAGATTAAAAGCCACTAGAAATAGTTTAGAAAAAGAACTTAGTATTGTAAAGGAAAAACTGTCTACACTCGAGAAAAACAAGAGAGTTGATCTCGAATGTGTAAAATGTCATATGCTTAAAAGTGAAAATGAAAAGCTTAAAGGGGAAGCTCTTAAACTAACCAAGTTTGAAAAGATCACACAATGCTTAAATAAAATGTTAAATAATCAAAAACCCTCTAGTGATAAGTTAGGTTTAGGGTTTAATTCATTTGAAGCATCATCTAGTTGAACTAAGAAAATAAAATTTGTGAAAGCTAAAAAAGGCATCTTCTGATGGAGGTCCCATAAATATTGACGGCCCCCTTAGTATGCAGGCGGCCCCCAAAGCAATTATGGGACCACCGCCAGCAGCTACGCCTGGATCTGAGAAAAGTATGTTTTTCAAAAATCTATTTTGGGTCCTAGACCAAAACACATAATAGTAAACAATGTCAAAGTTCCCGTTGCTAGTGATAATGAAGAAACAATTTTATAAGCCATTGTCAAAACCCGGAGTTGAATTTTCAAAACCTAATTTTAGATCAAAAACTCCATCACCTAGAAGAGTCATCAATAATTATCCTCGTCCTAAGACACCGCAACCAAAAAGAATCATTGGTCGACAAAATCAACCTTGTGGCTTTCTTGTAACTTGGAACAATTTCCAATGTCAAAGTTACATGCCATGGGAAATGTATCTTCCATTAACAACTTTGGACCCATGAGATATTGGGGACCAAATGTTTGAGGCATTACCTTATTTAAATAGATATGCCTTGGAGTCGACTTGGAACCCGATGAGTGGATAAAGGATAGTGGATGCTCCAAACACATGACGGGTAACTGAAAGCTCTTCTCAAGCTACAAGGCTTATAACGAAGGTAATGTTATTTTTGGTAGCATTCTTCGCGGTAACATCATTGGCAAATGTACGATTTCGAATGAATCTCGCAAAATAGATAATGTAGAACATGTAGATAACTTAAGATTTAACTTGTTAAGAATAAGACAAATATGTGATAATAAGTGTAGAGTAACTTTCTCTGAACATGATAGTGAAATCACTAAGGATGGTAAGGTCATAGGTAGAGGTATTAGGAAGAAAGGCTTATATGTGATGAAATTAGGAAATAAGCCTAATGACCAAATTTGTCTAGCAACAATTGATGAAAATTCTACGTTGTGGCATAGGATATTAGGTCACGCAAATATGCGTCTTATTCAATCGTTAGCATCTAAGGAATTAGTTAGAAACTTACCTAAGCTTAAGTTTGATCAACACTGCTGTGATGCTTGCAAAATTAGAAAAAAAGCTCACACCAGTCACAAGGGTAAGAATATAGTCTCAACGACTATATGCTTAGAACTCCTTCATAAGGATCTCTTTGGTCCATCTGCCATACGGAGTTACGAAGGAAACCGCTACACCTTAGTCATAGTAGATTACTACTCTAGGTATACTTGGGCTAAATTCCTTAGAGACAAAACTAAAGCCTTCGATCAATTCGAAATATTTAGTAGGAAAATTCAAAACCAATTAGGATGTACAATAGTGTCAATAAGAATCGACCATGGTAGAAATAAGGTGCAATTTGGAGAGTTTTGTAATGCCAATGGAATCACACATAACTTCTCAGCTCCACGCACTCCTCAGTCAAATGGCGTGATTGAAAGGAAAAATAGGACACTTCAAGAAATGAGTAGGACTATGTTGAATGAGCAATTGTTACCACAAAAGTTTTGGTGTAACGCAGTAGACACTTCCACATACATTCTTAACCGAATCCTAATTAGAGCCATCTTAGAAAAAACACCTTATAACTCTTAAAAGGTAGGAAACCTACTCTAGATTACTTTAGAGTGTTTGGAAGCAAGTGCTTCATTTTAAAAACTCAATACTACCTTACAAAGTTTGACCCAAAGTCATACAAAGGTATCTTTTTAGGTTACTCGCAAAATAGTAAAGCCTTCATCATCCTTAACAAACATACTAGGAAAGTCGAAGAATCACCCAACGTGACATTCAATGAAACTCCTCCACCCTCTAAGACATCACCTTTGGTGGATGATGACTTAGATAAAGAAGAAGCAATTAAGGTTACCGAAAAGAAAAACCTAGAAAATGAAATTGAGAATGAAACTTTAGAGATTGATGAAATAGTCAATATTAAGGAATCTAGGAACCATCCATTAGAAAATGTCAAAGGAAACCTTAACCAAAGAACTCTTAGATCACAAGCTCAAAACCAAAGTAAATTCTTTTGTTTTATATCAACTATAGAACCTAAGAATGTGAATGAAGCCTTAATAGATGATAGTTAGATAGTCGCTATGCAAGAAGAATTAAATCGATTAATTGCTAACGACGTTTGGGAGTTAGTTCCTCAACCTAGGAATATGATAATCATAGGAACTAAGTAGGTGTTTAGAAATAAGTTAGACCAGAATGGTATTGTTTCTCGAAATAAGGCTAGGTTAGTTGCTCAAGGCTATAATCAACAAGAAGGCATAGATTATGATGAAACTTATGCCCCAGTTGCTAGACTTGAGTCAATAAGGATACTATTAGCTTATGCTTGTGCTTTAGATTTTAAGCTATTCCAAATGGATGTAAAAAGTGCATTCCTGAATGGTTTTATCAATGAGGAGGTATATGTGGCACAACCTCTAGGATTCATTGACTTTGAAAAACCGGATCATGTTTATAAACTTAAGAAAACTTTATACGGTATTAAACAAGCACCCAAAGCTTGGTATGATAGATTAAAAGCTTTTCTTATTAAACATGAATATAAAATGGGAATGGTAGATAACACTCTTTTTACAAAAAAGAAAAGTTCAAATCTCATCATCATTCAAATATATGTTGACGACATTATATTCGGCTTGACTTGTCAAGACATGTGTGATGAATTTTCCAAAATCATGCATGACGAGTTCGAGATGAGCATGATGGGTGAACTTAACTTCTTCCTTAGATTACAAATAAAACAAATGGAAGATGGTATCTTCTTTAATCAATCTAAATATATTAAAGAAATGCTTAAGAAATTTGGCTTAGAAGAATCTAAACAAATGAAAACCCCCATGTCCCTTGATACCAAACTCATAAAAGACGAAGAATGTGAGTCGGTAGACAGTACCAAGTATCGATGCATGATAGGTAGTTTATTATACCTAATGGCAAGTAGGCCCGATATCATGTTTAGTGTCTGACTTTGTACCCGCTTCCAAAAGGCTCCCAAAACCTCTCACCTTGAAGCGGTTAAGCATATTTTCCGTACATTATAGGCACTACGCACTTAGGATTATGGTATCCTAAGGGGATCGACATAAAAATAGTAGTATATGCAGACTTTGATCATGCGGGAGATTATGTGGACCGAAAGAGCACTAGCGGTATTTGTACGTTCGTGGGATGTTGTTCGACATCTTGGTTCTCGAAGAAACAAACAGCTCTTGCTATATCCACTACCGAAGCCGAATACATAAGCGTCGAAAAGGCATGTCAACAAGCACTATGGATGAAACAAGCTCTTATCGACTATGACGTTCGACTCGATGATGTCCTGATCATGTGCTACAATAAAGGCGCGATTAACCTTAGAAAAAACCCAGTGCAACATTCTCGAACCAAACACATCAAAATTCGTCACCACTTTCTTCGTGATAATGTCCAGAAAGGACATATCTCAATCGAAAAAGTGCCGTCCGTCGACAACATCGCCGACATTCTTACGAAACCTCTTAAACGTGAATCGTTTATTTATCTACGTCTTGGTTTAGGAATGATGAAACACATTCCATAAATCGTATGAGTCTGCTTCTCCTTCTTCTAGTCTCAATTCTAGTCCGCGTTCCATTCCGTGTCGTGAAAATTTAACTTTTTATTCCGAAACTAGTTAGATAAACTTAATTCGTGAAATGCAAATTAATTAGTCACTCTTCCTCACAAATCCGTGTCAAAAATTTAAAGTCCAAAAACCCCTCGCTGAGGGCGGCCCCCATATCCCAGGCGGCCCCAAAGCATTTTTAGGCGCCCCCTTATCGATATGGGACCGCCATTAGCAGACACTGAATTTATACACTTTGTCAAAAAAATTCTAAACACAAAACCAAACATACCCCTTCTCTGCTGCAGCGACGAAAACGAACAAAACAACCCACAAACTCAAAATTAAACATTAAAACTTAAATTGAAGATCAGTCAACACCTATAATCATCCACAACATCACAAAGATCATTAATTGTAAGTCATTTCATTTATTTTCTTTTAATTTGAGTCTAGGGTTCATGATGAACACAAAAATTGAAATTGGGGATTTTTCATTTTTCTTTCAATTTTGTACAATTAGGACTACTAGGGTACAATATATAACTAATATGCTTCCCTTAGACATAGGATTTGCATGCACTAGAGTGTTTGTCGAAAAATTGATTTCGAACCAAAACTCCAATTTTATTTTTCAAATCACTCACGTTAAGAACGTAATAAAATTGTTGTTATGCATTGTTAATACAACTTAAAAACGTTTTTAAACACATGCATAATGATCTCATGAACAAAAGTCGAGATACATGATTCATATGTATTTTTTGACATGTTTAGATAAGCAAAATCATATTAAGGAGCGTTTTGATTAACTCTTAGGATTTTAATTTTAGGTCGAGTTAATCATTACTTTACATTTGTCACATTTAGGTGCACACTAGAAACAATGCTCATAAAATATTACAAGTAAATGGTAATAAAATGTGACTTCATTTTTTTGGTAATCATGCCTCGCAAATCGTCTGACGACAATAAAAATACAAGACACTATATCCTAATGATTTCACTTGAATATCGTTAACCTGTAAAAGAAAGATTAAGAAACCTTAAAAGTCGCTACATTCATGAGGGTCAGGTGGTTTTTGAGGACTTTGCGGATCTAAACTATGTTCGGTCTTTGTTTCATTTTCTTGAGTTTGAGTGTCTCTGATGTGTGCTTAAACACACATCATTTATACCCCAGAAAATACTAATAAACGGACTAAAAACATGAAATATGATCAAATATATTGCAAATATGTTTGTTTTGTGCTGTTATGTCTTGCAGGTACTAAGGATTGAAAATAAAGCAAAAACGAGAATTTTCGTGTTCGATTCGATAAAGTTTACTAATTTTTTGAGATCAATATGAAGTCGTTATAATTCCCCGAGAACTCCAATGGTATGAGCATGAAATTACAAGTTCGACGATACCCTCATTATTTATTGGGCCGACCCGTTACCCTTTATTATGGGCCGGCCGACCCTTGCATTCTATCAGCCCAAACCAATGCAGCACAGTAGCAGCCTATATCTATCTGGCCCAAGTCAAATCTCAGCTCAACAATTTAAATCCATGAAACACAAGCCCAAGACTAAGAAGCGAGTCCAGGCCCAACAAAGTTTAGTAAATAAATTGAAGGGTTGGTTGTGCAATAGATTGGCGAGTGATACACACTCCCCTAAAATAATTCAAGGAGTCGCGTGCTCACCCCCAGTCTCACCAACTAACTCCTTCCTACCCTATTCGATTCCAACACGTGGCAGAGCAAGCATAATAAAATTGTTTCAATAAAAGATGAGGAACATGTGAATGCATTTTAGTATCAGATAAGAAGGCCACATGTCACAAATCGATAGGTGGTTTGGGCTTAAATTCGCTGGCAAATGAGGCGGGTACGAGGAAGCTTCTCGAGGCCAATGATTGGCTTCATAATTAAGCAATCATCTAGTGTAAAAGGTCACAAATACCCTTGCTTTCTTGGGTTTTGATTGGCTGGCATAGTAAATGGACTAAATTACCCCACTCCTCTCTTTTGTTATAAAAGGACACACATATTTCATTTTCGGTGTGTTAGTTTTTAGATCAAAAAAATTGTGTGTAGGAGTAGTGTATATTTAGAGTAGTGTAGCTTATTTTTATGTCTTTTTAGCTTATTAAGATTTTGTAAAAGCTTTTTAAAGCTTACTAGCTTATTGTAATCAAATCTTAGCTTATTAATGAAGATGTTTTGAAGATTGAAGTGCTTATTTTCTTATGCCTTATTTTACCTTTCTTTTCTTTTTCTCTAGCTTATTTTCGAATAAGCTAGCTTATTGGCTTATTGCTGCTTCTAGCTTTCTCCTAGCTTATTTCTTAATTCAAATAAGCCTTCATTTGGCTTATTTAATTTAGATCTAAGCTCATATTATCAAATAAGCTTTGGCTTATTTCGTTTTCTTTTCTATTTTTTCTTTCTTGTTCCTTTTTAGCTTATTTTTTCGCTCGATTCGAATTTGCGAAAGGGTGTCATGAGTCTTCTACTCGGCTTATTCTTTAAGTCTTGAGCACCCTTATTTTCGAGAGCTTATTATTTAGTTTAGTAGTTCTAAAAGCTTATTAGTAGTTAAAGTTTTCGATTCCTTATTCATTTTTAGATCTAGTTTTATAAATAGTTTTAAAAATAGTTTATATTTTTAATCAAAGTTTTTACAAAAGTTTTTTTATATATAGCTTATTTAGATCTTAAAAGAAGTTTGAGCTTATAGCTTATTTATCTTAATCTCTTGTTTCCTTTTGTCCCTTCTTTTTGAATAAGCTATTTATTAGCTTATTCGAATAGCTTTGTTAGCTTATTAGCTTATTTCATGTTTTATTTTTAGATCTAGCTTATTCCATTTAGTTTTCAAATAGATCTAGTTTTTATAAAAGTTTTTAAAATAGCTTATTAGTCTAGATCTACTAGCTTTTAGCTTTTCTATTTCAAAATACTTGATATTTTGGAATTTAAGCTTTTAGCTTATAGCTTATTCATATAGCTTATTTGTCTTAACCTTTTGCTTGTCTTATTGTTGATGAAAACTCATTCTACCTCTTTGGCGTGGAGCTTAAGGGTCTTTTAAGCTTATTTCTTAGATAAAGTTTTAAGCTTTTTAAGTATTTATCTAGCTAATTAGTGAATAAAGTTCATACCTTTACTAGCTAATTAGTTATTTAGATATTAATCAAGTTTTAAGCTTTAGATTTTAAATAAGTTTATTAGATCGGGTGGTTTTTAATTCGATTCGGTTCATCATACGGTTCTATCCTCTTTCTCTTTTCAATTTTAGTAGTTTAGATTTATTTAGCTTATGATGATTATGTTTGCTTATTTGTTGATTAGTATGCTTAGTGAGTAGATTTTATATATGCTTGTTAAGTGATAAATTGTTTAGTGAATTAAGTGTGATTAATAAAAAAGGGAAAATATTGATTAGTGATTTTTATATTACTTAGATTATTGTTTTGGTTATTCGAGCGGGCAAAAGCCGTAAGAATAATTAGGCATTAATTTAGTAATCGATATCTTAATAAAAGTTGTTTTCAATATAAGTCAACGTTGTGAGAAGATAATTTGTTAGAAAGATATTGATTCATCGATAAGAACTTAATTGTATATTTAATTCACACTTAAGGATCTAATTAATTCACTTACCAAGCATATATTTTATTATATATCGTTCTTCGTTTATTTGCTTGCTAATTATTTCTAGTTTTCTATAGTTTATTAAACATTTAGTTCAAAACCAAAACAAAAAATATTCGACATTCAAGCATCAAACAAAACACTTTCGTGAATTTCAAATTCATCTCTCGTTGGGACACGACATCCGGAAGATAAACTATTACTTGTCCTCAAGTAATTTTTATATCTATAATTTTATCTAACGTGATTACTTATATATTATATTACTCGACTAGTCGTTATCGATGAATCAGTTTTTGGCGCCATTGTCGGGGAGAGTTGTACGATTTTTACGTTGGTGTTTTGAGTTAGTGCCTTGAAGATCCTTTATCTTTTGAAAGTTTATTTTCGTACTTAAAAAAAATATAAAAACCAAAAATATTTTTATATTTTATATTTATATATTATATTAAAAATATCAAATATATTTTTATATTTTATATTTATATATTATATTAAAATACCAAAAATATTTTTCTTTTATTTTCTTTATAAATATCCAAAATAAAAAATATTCTCCTTATATCCTCTTATTTCATTATTCTTATTTTTTTTCCCTATTACGTTTAATTCTCTTTATCTGCTAGTGTTATGAATCGGAAGCTTTAATTGAGCAATTGGCAAAACTTTCTAGAGCTTTGAAACATTTGAAAGGAAAAATGTTATTGGCCTATATCAATTGACACTCATGTTGTGGGGGTCTCCAAAATGGTGGAAATTGTCCCGGGTGTAGAATTATAGGGACGAGAAACGGGTTTGTCTATGACCGAAAGCCTTATTCCTATAATGAAACACCTAATTTCTTTAACCAACCCCCGCAACACCCGATTGAGACATACTCGTGTGAGTATTGTGGAGGAAGCCCTTACCCGGGCTTTGATTGTCAAACAGGGAACACACCCATCTATGATCAAGGTCCCTTTACATCCAAAATTTTGGGTTATGACCAATTTTCATTTTATTTCTCTTAAGTCAGCACAAAAAGTTCGACTTTTGTGAGGTCTGTGGAGGTCCCCATTATAGCTCGGATTGTCAAACTAGGAACCAACTTGTCTATGAGCCTAATCATGGTAACAATTATGACTTTCCTTGTTTTGACCAACCTCCACAATACCATATTGACCAATCGCCCCCTCAGGATTTAGATTTTGATAGTCAGTTTATGCATTCACACAGGGATACTAACCATATTTTGGAGGAACTTCTTAGAACTCTAAAGACCAATTCCCCTATAGGAGAACCTAAGGGGAGTAATGATTTCATAGAGGTGCCTTTTGACGATGAGTAAATTCTAAGACAACATAATACCCGCTCACCGTGAAACATCACCACTTGCATATATTACCCAACCCCCCCCCTCCCCCCCCCCACCCCCCCCCCCCACCCCCCCCCCCCACCCCCCCCCCACCCCCCCCCCCCACACCCCCCCCCCCCCCCCAACCCCCCCCCCCCCCCCCCCCCCCTGTTTTAGCTACCATGAAGCCTTTAGACACCTTTTAATGGGGGTTGAGGTTTTTGCATATTCCTGAAAGGGAAAATGATGAATTCATAAAGTCTAGTGTTGATGATCTTGTCCCAATCCCAAGGGAGTCTGAGTTGACATTGGATAGTACTGATATAGAGTGTAGTATGCCTATTAATCCACCTTTACCTTGTGTTGATGTTTTGGGAGATATTATAGTAGATATCGACTTACTTTTAGGAGAGCATTTAGACACATTCTCAACGGGAGATAGGGAAATTGACTTCAATCCTATTAGGGACATAGAAGAATTAGAACGTTTACTAGGTGATGACCCAGTCCCAGTCCTAAGGGTGTTTGATGCACCCTTAGGTCATTCTGATTTGATATCTAGATCATTTGATATGACTTTCTCAAACTCTCTCTTTGACTTTAATGATGATTATACCTTATGTTATGATAATCTGCTTTTTGATGAGGAGCTTGAGGACATTAGTAGTCTGGACCTCCCTGAGTTGACTCTAGTTATTGATGAGTCTACTTTGCTAGTCACACCACTCCCTGCTTCTAATCCATTTATCTTAAGGGAGGTGGAAAGATTTGATCCTTTTTTCTCCCTAAAACAGTCGAGTGGGAAGACGTGGGTGATGAAGACTCCTTCTTTTGGTTTTCATCATATGCCATCACCCTGTCCTGCTGCATACTCACCTATGGAGGTGATGTATTGCTATTACCATCCTCTCCTCACACCGGGTGATGGATTTGACCATGGACCTAAAATGAAATAACCCTAGAGTCAAGCTAGAGATTCAAACAAAAATAAGCGCTTCTCGGGAGGCAACCCGTGTTCTCTTTATCTTTCTATTTTCTTAGTAGTATAACATTATATTAGTATAGTAGTATTAATATTTAGTGTGGAGGAGTGCTTCTTTCCTTGCTGTGTTTTGTGGGTGCTCGTTTTTGCTTGCAGGATTCCCTCAGATCGTGAAGACCTTCGTGCTTGTTTTCAATCCTCTAATCTCTTGGTCTCCGATCTTCTTCATAATATTATGGAAATCCTCAATCCTGATCATATATATATATATATTGTTTCCCTTTTCACACTTGGAATTTTAAGCATTTGTGTAACACCCCCAAATTGGGTCGCAGCGGAATATGGGTCCGGGGCGTGTTACTTCTCAGATCAAGTTCAGTTTCAAGTGTAGGGGGCGATTCTATCGAAATTGATCATAACCTGTGCCTGTATGTGTCCCTCACAACCAGTTTTAACCAATATTTGTTTTATTTTATGATAAAATAATTGAAATAATGTGTTGATTAAGAAATAGAAAAAATAAAAGTGTTAGTATAAGAGGTCCCGTAGGAACTAGGGATATTTTGATATTCGACCGAGTGTTCATCACTCTTGCTTTCCCCTTAACTTTCGAGACTAGGGTTTGCTAAACTTTAAAAATTTTGCAAATAATGAAAAATGATAGAGTTGAATATATATTAGATGCTAAGCGTGGAGTAGTTGGATCTCTTTAGAGCTCATAGAGGTTAATTATGGGTTTTTCTCCCATCAGCTTAAAAACTATAAAATAATAATAATTTTCAATAAATAAAGTTGATTTGGTTTTTGCGATTCTTAGTTTTGATCCCTTCGTAGAGATTCCTTCTGGTGAAAGTAAGGTACACATCGAGGTTTTGTCAGTGTTGTGGGGAAATAGGCTACCGATTCCTGACGGCTCGCTCCCGTTGTCTAGGTAGTTAAAAGACCACAAGACTTGAAATTTGGCTATAATAATAATAATAATAATAATAATAATAATAATAATAATAATAATAATAATAATAATAATAATGTAATAAACTGAAGCCGAAATAAGACCACTGTTTCTTGTCGGTTAGGACGCCCGATGTTGCAGTCGTTTAAAGGGTGGAAGTAATAATAATAATAATCCGAGACTGATAAAAGTTTACTGGCTCTGTCGGTTAGGACGCTCGATGTGTCAGTCTTTAAAAAGGTCGAGAAAATTACCGAGGTCGAAATAAGACTACTGGCTCTGTCGGTTAGGACGCCCGATGTGTCAGTTGTTTAAAGGACCGAGGGATAAAAATGTTGCAATAAAAATAATAATAATAATAATAAAGCCAAATTTTGACTCCAGGGTTATCTAAATAAAGCCTCTGTCTCTGGACTTATAGTTGAGTTGTTTCGGATGAAATAAAAAGGATAACCCCTAAATCATGCGAAATTAGAACCTTAATGTGAACCTTATTCTCACCATATCATCTCTTTAGGAAAGGATTTCAAACTAATTGTGGTCTAAACCGGTCCCCTTTATCGTAATAAGGCCTTAATATATTTAAATAAGTGATCTCGTTTCACATTATATTTTCCGAATAAGATCTGTAGATGAATTAGGAATAAAGGAGCGAAAAGTAGTTGCGTTTACACCATTATCATTTATGAGTAGCGTTAGCACTCATTTTTAGTGCAAGATACCCCTAGTACACTCTTGCTTAGCACTCATTTTTAGTGCAAGATACCCCTAGTACACCCTTCTGAGCCTATTCTTTTCGCGGTTCTCGTAATTTTTCAGTCGATTCCCGATTATTAATGAAGAACATTGTTTACACCCTACTAAATGTTACACCCAAATCGCTTTAGCCTTCCTTGTATGTACTCATTTTCAGTACATTATTGTTATCATAATTGTTTAACTTAATTAATTGTTTACTTGATTACATGGTTGCTAAGTCGAGTCTATTGTTAGTGTACACAATTTTAGGACGATTGAGATTCATAATAATTTTTATTATATGGAGAAATGGGGGAAGAAAGTCAAATATTTGTTTAATATGCTTCATATTTATTGATCCTTCTAAATTCGGGTCATTAGTTAGTTTATGATTGAGTTATTAAAAAACTCAAGTGTAGGGGTGTCAATATAAACTCCGAGTAATGTATATTTATTTATTTTCAGCAGATGACAAGGCAAAAATGTATATAAAAAATCAAAAAGAAGAAAAAAAACGTAAAAAGCAAAAAAAAAATGTTAGAATATACGGGCTGCCATCTTGCTTATGTTTATGTGAAGAAAGAGTCAAGAAAAGAAAAAGAAAGAGTTTAATGTAGAGTTGTGTATGATTGTCCTAGTTTTTGTCAAGTCTTGGCTTAACAATGCCTTTTACATGTATTCTTGTGAAAGATTAGCTCGTCACCAGTAAATTACCCCTATTATCCCTAACCGTGTTTCCTTTACCATAAACCTAACATAACAACCATTTAAAAGACCTTTTTGATAGTAATTCCTAAGTGCTTACGCCAAAGCGGTGGAGGTTTTGATCATTTATCAAGCTTATGGTAATCTATGTTAGAAATTCAGTTTTTAGTGAAGTGACGATCATTATCGATCTCACGAGCCTTGTAATAGTTAGACGATATTAAGCGTGTAATAGTTAGTCCAATAGGCTAGTCCGTAAGTATAAGTAATGTAATAGTCCAAGCCCGGCCCATGGAAGCCTAAGAGAAGGCCCATGACCGGCACTATGGGAAATATATAAACCATCTCTACACATATCTAGGCATAGAGAGGGTGTATGAGTGTGTGTTTCTATGTGTGTAAACAAGAAATCCTTTCAAGTAATATCAAGAACACCTCCACCATTCATCTTTCTCTCTTCTCTTTTATATTCCATATTTGTGTGAAATCTTGGAACCTACAATTGGTATCAAGAGCCATGGGGTGGGTTAAGTGTTTTGTGTGTGTGGTTTTTGTTGTAAGCTTATACGACTTATTTATAGCTTATTAGTATCAGCTTATTTGTTTTCTTTTGCTTAGTTGATTAAAAGTTCGAACCTTTTTCATACTTCTAGCAAAATTGGGTCGTGTGCCTTGTTAGTGTTTCTTATTTTTTTCTTTAATAGCCAACGATTGGTCCTATCAGTTTATGAATATTGAGTTTATACCCAACTTTCTAAAAGGCTCATATATCCTTAAAACTTTATTTTGTCCGTTTAATATGTTTTGATAATCACGTTTTGATTTTTATAAAGTTCATGGTTTTAGTATTAAAAGGTGTTTAGAAGAGTTTAGAAGAAAAAGTTTGTGCGGCTCTTCATGGTTTGTTATAGCTTGCTTTTAAGAACTTATATCATAGCTTATAAGCCACGACTTATTGTGGTCATGCTTATTTGGTCAAAAAGTTTTGCACTGTCTCTTAGAAAAACCATTAGATAAGCTTATTAGTGTTAGTTTCATAGCTTATTCTTTTTTTAACTGTTTTTTTGCCGCGCTTTTTCGAGCTTATTGTTAGTTTTTTTGTTGGCTTATGCGGTTTGATATCACAAAGGAGACATAGATCCACAAAACTTGCAACTTTACCCTAAAAGACAAAGCCTACTAACAAGAAGGTACAAGGACCACCAATAGTACTAGCGGTTTAAATCTTTTTAAAAAAAAGTTACGGTTTGATCTTATAAAAGTGCAGTTTGAGCTAAATAAAAGTGCAGTTTCAGCTTATCGAATATGCGGTCTGTCCACGAGTTTATGCGGTTTGATACAAAAGGCATATGCAGTTTGACACCAAGTACCTTCTGCGGTTTGATTTACAAGGTCTGCGGTTTGACCAAAAACCTTTCTGCGGTTTGGTTCCAAAGCTACGGTTTGAGTTGTCAGACAAAGTAGCAATTTGATTCAAGTTCACTAGCGGTTTGATACTTCCTTGTGTAGCGGTTTGGTCATCATCATTCAAGTAGCGGTTTGGTTTGCAAACGAAGAAGACAAACAGTTTCGGGTTTTCAGGTTTGAGTTTCGGTCGTTCGCGGGTCTTATATCATATACCATTAGAATCGTGGTTCGTCAACGATCATCATACCGTGTTTAAAATTGCTCAATCATCACAAATCAAAATCATAAAGAAAAAAACCCTACGTCTAAGTTTTACATGAAGAAGATGAACAAATATAGTGCATGTAGAATTTTTTAATATTGTTTAAAATTTAGATTTTACATTTTTAACCTTTGGTTTTTAAATAATTTCAATTTAACCCTTTAGTTTTAAAACATTTTAATTATAACATTTATCTTTAAACATTTTCACTTTTAACCTTTAGGTTTTCAAATATTTCAACTTTAGTCCTTAATTAAAAAAATCAAAAATCAAAAAATCAAAAAATCAAAAAATAAAACAACAACAACTTTCAATTTTAACCTTTAATTTTTAATCATTTTCAATTTTTAGTTTTCAAAATTTTCCTCTAGCCTTTCATTTTAATAGTTTTTACCATTAGTACTTCTTAAGCTAGAAAACATAACAAGTGTTAAAAACATTTTAAATTTAACAAACCACAACAAAATCACTTAATCTACTTAAGATCCACAAATCAATTTCACACATCGGAATTCAATGGAATCATCAAGTTTAAATTCTGAAGAGATGGAATTGCAACATATGCAACTGGATGAAAGGAAACTACATCAAAAAATGCTTGGCATTGATTCAAAAGCTCAAGAAACATCTTAGATTTCTCTATAGTTCTTTTAACTTCTTAAACCCAAGACTATTTGAAATTGCATTTCGTATATTCTTCCGTGAAGAGCATCAGACTTTCAGAGAGAAGATGTACCACAATTTGAATCAATTAAAATGGCAACTTGAAAGAGACAATGTTCATGGGCATCTTTCCAAGACTTGCCTTGGGCCCAGATTAGTTAAGTGATCTGAGTGTTTTTTTATCATTCGGGTTCTACTTTCTTTTCCTTTTTCTAATATTACTACTTTTAGCTTAATTACCTGAATATGTTTTTTTTATTATTGTTATGCTTATTATTGTTAGTTTAGTTGCCATGCTTAATGAGTAGTTTAATCATATGCTTGTTAAGTAAGTTGGTGAATAGTGTATTAAGTGTGAAATTTAATAAGTGACTAGTGATTAATAATTTGCAAAAGTTATTTAGTTTAGTGTTTTATTTAGTCGAACGGGCAAAAGCCGTAAGATTAAGTAGGCATTAAACTAGTAATTAATATCTTGATAAAAAGATGTTTTCAATATTAAGCCAACGTTTTGGGGAAACGATTATTTAGACGGATATTAATTCGTCATTAAGATCTAAAACTTCACACTTAAGAATGTATTCACTTTTACTTGACAAGCATATTTCTCTTTATATTCTTCATTTTTAGTAGCTTGCTTATTAATTAGTATAATCTAGTTTATCGCTATCTTTAATTTTAATTCAAAACCAAAAACCAAATGATAATCAAGCATCAAATGACAAGCATTAACGTAAATCTCAATTCAATTCTCGTTGGGATACGACTCTGGAAGATTTAATTATTACTTTTTCTAAAAGAGATTCTTATTTCTAACGGGATACTTGATATTATATACATACGGCTAGTACGTATTTATACGGATATCAAAATGGCGCCGTTGTCGGAGAGAGTTGTACGATTTTTACATGGTGTTTCAAGTTAGTGCCTTGAAGATCCTTTCTTCGGAAAGTTTATTTTCGTACTTATTAAAACAATAAAAATCCAAAAATATTTTCCTTCTTATTTTATTTTTATTTTTCCTTTTCTTTTTATAAATATTAAAAATGCAAAAAAATATTTTTATTTTTATTTTTATTATCTTTATAAAAATATAAAAATATTATTCTTTATCCTCTTATTTCATTTAATTCTTATCTTCTTTACCCTCTTATCCGTTTAATTCTTTATCTGCTATGTCTGACTCGGAAGCTTTAAATGAGCAACTGACAAAACTTTCCCGAGCTTTGAAACAATTTGAAAGACAAATATTATCTGGCCAATATAATTGCTCATGTTGTAGGGGTCCACGAAATGGTGAAAATTGTCCCGAGTGTAGAGTTGTAGGGACGGGAAACGGGTTTGTCTATGACCAAAACCCTTATTCCTACAATGAAACACCTAATTTCTTTAACCAACCCCCACAACACCCGATTCAGACATACTTGTGTGAGTATTATGGAGTAAGCCCTCACCCGGGCTTCGATTGTCAAACAGGGAACGCACCCATCTATGATAAGGGTCCCTATTACAATCAAGACTTTGGGTCAAGCAAGGAATACACCCATCTATGATCAGGTTCCTTGCTACAATCAAAGTTTTAGTGATGACCAACCTCCATTTTATTCTTCGTATCAGCAACAACAGTTCGACTGTTGTGAGGTCTGTGGAGGTCCCCGTTATAGCTCTGATTGTCAAACCAGGAACCAGCTTGTCTATGAGCCTAATCCTGGTAACAATTATGACTTTCCTTGTTTTGACCAACCTCCACAGTACCATATTGATTAGTTGCCCCCTCAGGATTTAGATTCTCATAGTCATTTTATGCTTTTAGCAAGGGAAAATAACCGTATTTGGGAGGAAATTCTTAGAACTCAAATGCCCAATCTCGCTGTTGTTCCAAAAGAACCTGAAGGGAGTGACGATTACACTGAGGTGACTTATGACAAGGAGAAATGTTTAAGTGATCATTATACCGCTCTTGTCACACCTCCTGCATACACACCATCCATACCTTTCTTAGCTACCATGGAACCTGCAGACACCTTCTTAATGGGGGATGAGGTTATTAGCACTATTCTCGAAAGGGAAAATGACGAATTCATAAAGTCTAGTGTTGATGATCTTGTCCCAATCCCAAGGGATTCGGAGGTGACATCGGTTTATGATGATTTAGAGCGTAGTATGCCACTTGATTCTCCACCCTTACCTAGACTTGATGTTTTAGGAAAAAGAAAAGTAGATATCAACTTACCTTTTGGAGAGCATTTAGACACCCTCTCAACGGGGGATAAGGAATTGACTTTAATCCTAGAGATATAGAAACCAATGACCTTATTCCAGTCCCATGGGTGTTTGATGAACCTTTAGGTAATTCTGATTCGGTGCCTAGATCTTATGATGTGACTTTCTCAAACCCTCTCTTCGACTTTAATGATGATTATACCTTATGTTATGATAATCCACTCTTTGATGAGGAGTTTGAGGACATTAGTAGTCTGGACCCCCTGAGTCGACTCCAGTTATTGATGAGTCTTCCTTGCTAGTCACACCACATCCCGCTTCTAAGCAATTGAGCTTAAGAGAGGTAGAAAGATTTGATCCGTTCTTCTCCCTGACACAGTCGAGTGGGAAGACGTGGGTGATGAAGACTCCTTCTTTTGGTTTTTCAATCCTATGCCAACACCCTGTCCTAGCTGATAACTCACCTACAGAGGTGATGTATTGCTATTACCATCCTCACCTCACATCGGGTGATGGATTTGACCATGGACCTAAAATGAAATAACCCTAGAGTCAAGCTAGAGAACCTCACCAAAAATAAGCGCTTCACGGAGCAACCCGTGTTCTCTTATCTTTCATTTTCTAATATATAATATTATACTTGTATAGTAGTAATAATATTTAGTGTAGAGGAGTGCTTCTATCCTTGTTGTGTTTTGTGGGTGCTCGTTTTTTGCTTGCAAGATTTCCTCAGATCGTGAAGACATTCATGCTTGTTTTCAATCCTCCAATCTCTCGGTCTCTAGTGAACACGTACATTACAAAAAGTACATTGCGGATTTGTTGACGTCGTCAATGACTTGAAAACACAGGGTGTTATAATTTGCCTTTTTCGTCCTTATGTGTGGGGGTAAAACCCGAAATTTTTAAACATTGAGGTCATTGTTCAGTTTTAAGTGTGGGGGGGATTTCTATCGAAATTGATCATACTTGTGCCTGTCTGTGTCTCTCACAACCCTGTTTTAACCAAAATTTTGTTTTATTTTATATATAAAAAAATTGAATTGATGATGATAAAAAAATAGAAAAATATAAAAATATAAAAATGTTAGTAATAAGTAGGCCTGTAGAACTAGGGATATTTTGATTTGACCGAGTGTTTCACTCTAGCTTTCCCCTTAACTTTCGAGACTAAGTGTTTGCTAAACTTTAAAATTTTGCAAAGAACAAAAAATGATAGAGTTGAATATAAGTTAGATGTTAAGCGTGGAGTAGTTGGATCTCTTTAAAGCTCATAGAGGTTAATTGTGGCTTTTTGCTCCCATTAGCTTAAGAACTATAAAAATAATAATAATTTTCAATAAATAAAGTTGATTTGGTATTTGCGATTCTTAATTTTGATTCCTTTGTAGAGATTCCTTCTGGTGAAAGTAAGGTACACATCGAGGTTTTGTCAGTGTTGTGGGGAAATAGGCTATCGATTCCTGACGGCTCGCTCCCGTTGTCTAGGTAGTTAAAAGACCACATGACTTGAAGTTTAGCTATAATAATAATAATAATAATAATAATAATAATCCGAGACTGATAAAAGTTTACTGGCTCTGTCGGTTAGGACGCCCGATGTACCAGTCTTCAAAAAGGTTGAGAAAATTACCGAGGTTGAAATAAGACTACTGGCTCTGTCAGTTAGGACGGCCGATGTATCAGTTGTTTAAAGGACCTAGAGATAAAAATGTCGCAATAATAATAATACTAGTAATAATAAAGCCAAATTTCGACTTCGGAGTTATTTAAATAAAGCCTCCATCTCTGGACTCCTAGTTGAGTTGTTTCAGTTGAAATAAAAAGGATAACCCCTAAATAATGCGAATTTAGAACCTTAATATGGACCTTATTCTCAGCATATCGTCTCTTTAGGAAATGATTTCAAACTAATTGTGATTTAAACCGGTCCCCTTTATCGTAATAAGGCCTTAATATATTTAAATAAGTATCTCGTTTCACATTATATTTTCCGAATAAGATCTGTAGATGAAGTAGGAATAAGGGAGCGAAAAGTAGTTGCGTTTACACCATTATCGTTTATGAGTAGCGTTAGCATCTAATCTTATATTTAACTGTGATTTCGTTTTAAGCTTGGTTTGGGGATTGTGAAAATCAAGGATGACGAACTCCCGTTCTTAAAGCCTTTTAAATTAATTATATCTTAGTTTTTCTATCTATTAATGAATATGTGGTTAAAACGGAGGCGCTTTCTAAATAAATGATTTTTGAACCTTCTTAATGGACTTGTTCTGTTCTTGTTTGATTTTGAGGGGTCATAAGTTAGGGGGGTTAAATTATTTCTTTTCGGGCGTGTTTTGTAAACATTACGTGTGGGATCAACAATGGCTAAGTGTGGGGGAATTTGATGTGTGCTTAAACACACATTATTTATACCCCGAAAAACACTAATAAACGGACTAAACACATGAAATATGATAAAATATATTGCAAATATGTTTGTTTTGTATTGTTATGTCTTGCAGGTACTAAAGATTGAAAACAAAGCAAAAAGGGAATTTTCGTGTTCGATTCGATAAAGTTTACTAATTTTTCGAGATCAAGACGAAGTCGTTATAATTCCCCGAGCACTTCAATGGTATGAGCATGAAATTACGAGTCCGATGGTACCCTCATTGTTTATTAGGCCGACCCATTACCCTAGATTATGGATTGGGCCGACCCTTGCATTCTATCAGCTCAAACCAGTGCAGCCCAGCAGCAGCCTATATCTACCTGGCCCAAGTCAAATCTTAGCTCAACAATTTAAATCCATGAAACACAAGCCCAAGACTAAGAAGCAAGGCCCAACAAAGTTTAGCAAATAAATTGAAGGGTTGGCTGTGCAATAGATTGGCGAGTGATACACACTCCTCTAAAATAATTCAAGGAGTCGCGTGCCCACCCCCACTCTCACCCACTAACTCCTTCCTACACAATTCGATTCCAACACGTGGCGAAGCAAGCATAATAAAATTGTTTTAATAAAAGATAAGGAACGTGTGAATGCATTTTAGTATCAAATAAGAAGGCCACATGTCACAAATCAATTGGTGGTTCGGGCTTAAATTTGCTGGCAAATAAGGCGGGTACGATGAAGCTTCTCGAGGCCAATGATTGGCTTAATAATTAAGCAACCATCCAGTGTAAAAGGTCAAAAATACCCTTGCTTTCTTGGGTTTTGATTGGCTGGCATAGTAAATGGACTAAATTACCCCACTCCTCTCTTTTGTTATAAAAGGACACGTAGATTTCATTTTCGGTGTGTTAGTTTTTAGATCAAAAAAATTGTGTGTAGGAGTAGTGTAGATTTAGAGTAGTGTAGTTTCTTTTAGTGTAGCTTATTTTTATGTCTTTTTAGCTTATTAAGATTTTGTAAAAGCTTTTCAAAGCTTATTAGCTTATTGTAATCAAATCTCAGCTTATTAATGAAGATGTTTTGAAGATTGAAGTGCTTATTTTCTTATGGCTTATTCTTACCTTTCTTTTCTTTTTCTCTAGCTTATTTTCGAATAAGCTAGCTTATTGGTTTATTGTTGCTTCTAGCTTTCTCCTAGCTTATTTCTTACTTCAAATAAGCCTTCCTTTGGCTTATTTAATTTAGATCTAAGCTCACATTATCAAATAAGCTTTGGTGTATTTCGTTTTCTTTTCTATTTTTTTTATTCCTTTTTAGCTTATTTTTTAGCTCGATTCGAATTTGCGAAAGGGTGTCATGAGTCTTCTACTTGGCTTATTCTTTAAGTCTTGAGCACCCTTATTTTCGAGAGCTTATTATTTAGTTTACTAGTTCTAAAAGCTTATTAGTAGTTAAAGTTTTCGATTGCTTATTCATTTTTAGATCTAGTTTTATGAATAGTTTTAAAAATAGTTTATAGTTTTAATCAAAGTTTTTACAAAAGTTTTTTTTATATATAGCTTATTTAGATCTTAAAAGAAGTTTTAGCTTATAGCTTATTTATCCTAATCTCTTGTTTTCTTGTCTTATCTCTAATTTCATCCTTTCATCATCTAAGGTCGGAGCTTAAGGGTCTTATAAGGTTGATAAATAGATAAAGTTTTGATCTTTTTGGTTTTATAGAAGTAATTAGTAAATAAAGTTGACACCTTTACTTGCTAATTAGTGAAGTAGAATTTTAAAAGTGATAAGCTTATTTATTTTTTAAGTTTGTAAGATCGGGTGGTTTTTATATAATTTTGGTTCTTCAATCGGTTTCAACTTATTTCTCCTTTTCATATTATTAGTGTAGATTAATTAGTTTAAAAATAATTTTGTTTGTTTATTTATTGATTAATATGTTTAGTGAGTAGATTTTATATTTGCTTGTTAAGTGATAAATTGTTTACTGAATTAAGTGTGATTAATAAAAAAAGGGAAAATATTGATTAGTAATTTTTATATTACTTAGATTATTGTTTTGGTTATTCGAGCGGGCGAAAGCCGTAAGAATAATTAGGCATTAATTTAGTAATCGATATCTTAATAAAAGTTGTTTTCAATATAAGCCAACGTTGTGAGAAGATAATTTGTTAGAAATATATTGATTCATCGATAAGAACTTAATTGTATATTTAATTCACACTTAAGGATCTAATCAATTCACTTAGCAAGCATATCTTTTATTATATATCGTTCTTCGTTTATTTGCTTGCTAATTATTTTTAGTTTTATATAGTTTATTAAACACTTAGTTCAAAACCAAAACCAAAAATATTCGACATTCAAGCATCAAACAAAACACTTTCGTGAATTTTAAATTCATCTCTCGTTGGGACACGACACCCGAAAGATAAAGTATTACTTGTCCTCAAGTAATTTTATATCTATAATTTTATCTGATGTGATTACTTATATATTATATTACTCGACTAGTCGTTATCGAAGAATCAAGAAATAATCAAACATTAAATCTAGTAATTAATACCTTTATAAGAATTTGTTTTCAATAAAGACCAACGTTTTAAGAAAATAATCTTTTTACGGATAGTAATTCGTCATTAAAAACTTTAATTCACACTTATGGATCTTTTCATGTTACTTAGCATGCATATTCGTCTTATATATCTTTTTAGTCATTTTAGCTTAATTAATTATGTTTGTTTATGCTAGTTTAGTTATGATAAGTAGTGAGTAGTCTTATTATGCTTGTTAAGTGAGTTGTGTTCGGTGAAATAAGTGTGGAAATAAAAAGTTATTATTGATTAGTGATTTTCGGATTACTTAGATTAGTGTTTTGGTTATTCGAATGGGCAAAAGCCGTAAGAATAATTAGGCATTGATTTAGTAATTAATATCTTGATAAAAATTGTTTTCAATAAAAACCAACGTTGTGAGAAGATAATTATTTTGACTGACATTGATTCATTAATAAGAACTTACTTTCACACTTAAGGATCCGAACACCTCACTTGACAAGCATATCCGTTTTATTTGCGTTGCTTATTATTATTTAGTATTAATTTAGTTTATTATTTTAATTAGTTTAAAAATAAAAAACCAAAACAAAAAGATAATCAAGCATCAAACAAAAAACATTAACGTAAATCTCAAATTCAATTCTCGCCGTGGATACGAAATCCGAAGGATTAATTATTACTTTTCCTAAAGTAATTCTTACATCCGACGGGAAATACTATATATATTACTACGACACGCGTTTGACGTATATCAGTCTCCTTGAAATTAATGACCAAATTTGTCCTCGTTTCATACTCGAGGTTTATAGTCAATATCAAATAAACTATTCCGACGAAGGTCAAATGTTCATCGAATTTGTGATTCAAAATCAATTCTTTTCTTACTCTCTTGAAGAATTTGCTCAAATTCTTGACATACCTCGCGAGGGTGCTTGCGTCTTTACTGACAAGTGGTCACTTAACGAGTTGGCATATGGTGTCCCTACGGATGGTCCATATCAAACCAACCCTCCTTCTCCTGATGACATCATTTCGTCTCTTCGAATTGACCGAGAAGGTCAAGTCACTCGCATTCGTCATGAGGAAGAAATTGATGTTCATGATCATCAAATTCTAACTCATGAAATTGTGCCAACCCTGAAGCCTTTGGAAGAGAATATCTGGGAAAATATTTTCTGTCTAGGGGGGTAATCGGGACCATGTTCCCGCGTGTCTTTGTTACATGCTTTATTGTGTTGTACACTCCAAAAAGTTCAACCTTGCCTATTATATGGCAAAACAAATAGGTGGGTCACTTAACAAAAGAGGTTGAATTTACCCTATGGTATGTTATTAACCCGTTTGTTTAAATTCGTCATGAATGAAAATCACGACTTGTACGTGGCATGAGAAGAGGTCGTCACTCCATTTCTTCTTCCTCCACCTTTGATCAACCATCCTCCTCTCATCTTAATGATGATGACGATAGGAATAAGACTACAATAGGGACCGTGGCATTGATGAAGCAGTATTTCTGTCACTCCTCATTCATCCTAGTCACGTTCCTATCCACTCTTAAGATCAGACCACATTCCTCTCCTCGTCATCTTAATTGACAGACGAGACGAATAGCGAAGAGAGATCTATAACAGGACCACAGACAATACGCAAGCACTCCTTCTCCCATTCGCTTTGTTAACTCCCTAACAAAAAAATGTTCCTTTAGTCTTTTAAAATCCACCTAACATTAACCGTCACATAGAACCATTTTATACCTGCCAAACCGAAATCATCAACCGTTAAGTTCAAATTCGAGATGAGCATCGTGGTGGATTAAGGGTCAATCGGGAAATGCCTCAGAAACTTGTGGAGAAATTTGAAGAAGTGAGCAATATGGAATTTTGCTTTGTGACATTATTAATTATATTATTTACTACTTTATGAAGCTTAAGTACTAAAACTTATATTATTTAGTGGTAACTTAGTACGTAGCACGGACAACATAACTTGCATTGGATGATCTTTCAATTTTATCATCCTAAACACTTGTTTGCATGCAACTTGATACACCATGGTTACTTATATGATACTATACATGCTTATCTCATAGTTAATTTGTCAACATGTGCTTCTTTAATAGAATTTAGGATAGTTGATTTTGTAAATTTGATTATTAACTACTAGATTATTCATGATGAAATAGGATTGACTGAAAAAGGGAAAATCTAGGAAACTTTATCTGTACAGAATTTACTATGAGAAATCTGAAAAATTTGACCTGACACCAAGGATCCCCCCATAAAATAAGGGCGGCCCCCAAAAATATCTGTGAACCGCCATGTATATATTGGGACCCCGTCCATCAGATTCACGAAAATTTCACTGTGACAATTTGAGTTATTCAGTGCAGGTATGACTATTTCACTCTTAGACCCATCTAAACTTCCTACATTTTTGCTAAACCACTTTTTTGGAATCTACACACCTCTTAATCCTCATGAGCTTTTTCATACTTTGAATCCTACTTACCATAAACAAAAAATGGTGCATCCCTTCCTACTCTTCTTACATCTCATCTTTATCTTCTTCAAAGACTTTCTACTATTTCTACCCACTGGATTACACTCTCAAGCCTCTTCCTCTATATGAGTTTTAATTACCAATTCTAAACTCACTATCATTCCTCACTCTAAACTAAACTAGATTCACTGTTGATCTCTCTCTAAATGACTGACACACGATAACCTCTCACTACAATCTCCTATCTCACCTACAATACCAACTACTCTATCATACAACAACTTCTTCATCTCCAACTCCTCCAAATGCACCATCAAAAACTCCATCCACCAATCAAACCTCATCAAGCCAAAAGAACACATCTTCTTCTTTTCAATCAAAACTTCAAATTTCACCACCATCTTCAAATGAACCAACTTCTCCTCAACCTTTGAACCATTTGGTTGACAACATCTCACATGTTCCCCCTAGACCTTCAAACCCTCAACCACTTCAAAGTCACCCTTCTTTGGATATCACACTTTCTTTGTACCTAATTACTCCTCTTGATCACACTCGTGATACTCCATCACCACCATCTCCACCACAACCTCAACTACCTATCATGGGCCACCCTCTTTACTATAACTACCATGACTACCATGGGTCAACTTGCATATGTTACTCTCACAGCCGAACTCTTTTCTTAACCTTAAGAGATAAGGTAAACATCATGTTTGCTCATCTTGAGTATCTTCTCACTACCGCAATCACCTCACACTTTCTACCCCCACCTTGAAATGGTTTCAAAAATTTCATAAACGTGTCACCCCAAAACTTTTTGCTCAAAAATTCATCCCCTTTGAATCATGAATCATTTAGGACTTATGTAGTATTATCTCTCTCTATTTCATGAAGCATGTTTAGATTGTAGTGTAACTTATGGATTAATGGTCTTTTGGCTTAGCTCTATTTTTATTTTATGTTGTATGAATGTATTACTTGCATTTGCTATCGTATGAGTTTCTTGATTGTTGAATGAAACTCTCTTTTGGGTGACTTGAATTCAATGTTATGCTTAAAAGATATTTGTCTTGCACTTATATTTCTAACTTTGTTTTGTAGCAAACAATTTTTGTAAGATCGATCCCTTGGTGCCCCAAAATGAGGGGGAGCATACATCAAAGGGGAGTCTTGATATCATTGACTTTTTTCTTTCTACAACTACTCGACGGTCATCCTTTTTGAATTCGACAAAAAGGGGGAGAAATAGAACAAAACTCATTAATAATTTGTAACTTTTAATTTTATACAAAATAAGTTTATATTTTTCATCATCAAAAAGGGGGAGATTGTTAGTACAAATAATGTCTAAAAACGTTATATATATTTTTTTGACCTCTTAATGTTTTGATAATAACAAAATGTAAAAAACGTTTACGATAAAATTTAACGTTTACAAATTATTAATCATAAAATTCCATTTCTAAGATTAGTAATCACTTAAGGTATGAACAAACAAATCATTAAGCATAATTAGTGATCAAGAAAATATTTTTCTCTTATCCATCACATTTTTACAAAAGTATTTCACAAAAATAATTATACAAAATATTTTCTAATTAAAAGAAAAGTTTTATTAAAAACTTAAATTTGAAATTTAAATTTTCCCCCTAAAATGGAAGGTTCCATAACAGATACAACATTCCCCACAAAAAGACAAAAACAGGAGTGTAGTGACTATAGTCTACTAGGCGGCCCCCTTATAGGCCTAGCGGCCCCCAGATAATTTATATTCAAATCCAAGAATAATTCACGAATTCTCAGTCAATAAATAGTTAATGGTTCTCATAAATTTAGGCTTTTTGAGTGAAAATATAAATTTCAATATAAAAGTGAGTGGAAGTTTGTATGTTTTGAGATACTATACAATCAATCGAAGGGGCAGATCAAATACAATAAAAAGGGGAAAAACTGTTTCTTTTCTAATTTTTATAAATTTAGAAAAAAGGATTAGGATTAAAAAGGGATGCAAGTACAATAAACTCAAGTTTACTAATCCAACTCAAAAAGGGAAATTTTGATCCTATTGTGTATGTGTATCGTTTTGGCGGCATGGCCGAGTGGTAAGGCGGGGGACTGCAAATCCTTTTTCCCCAGTTCAAATCCGGGTGCCGCCTCATCAACAAACGAATCGAAATTTCTTATTCTATTCCGCTATTTTTTGATGTTCTGGGGATTTTGTAAAAGATTGGAAATCTTTGAATCTCAAATTCAAAGAAAGATTATAATGGTCGAAGCAAGACTTCCAGATTCTCTTCTACTGCTAATGTAATGTCTATTGATTGGGTCTTTAATTACATTGGATAACCGGCCGATAATTCCACTACTAGTTGGGAAAGTACTTTCTATACTGTAATCTACGTATATAGACTCGCCAGAATCTCTGAGTGTTCAGGCATTCAATCACTATTAGATTGAGATTGGATAGATAATTTACCTTTTATAGTTTATAGAAAAAAAAGAAAAAAACAAATTTGACCCCTCGTCAAGAGTATAATATACTATCTCCCAACTCCTTCAGAGAGACAATCGGGAAAGGGTACGGATTATAAATCATATAGGAATTTTTAAAATCTATTTATTTTATTGGTCCATTAATAGTGTTCGCCCAGAATCCCTTTTTGACTCTGGACCATTCATTCTACTATTATTAGTGAGCAATAATGGAATAATTCTATCATAGAGATAAGGGACATAATTCACATGGATATAGTAAGTCTCGCTTGGGCTGCTTTAATGGTAGTCTTTACTTTTTCCCTTTCACTCGTAGTATGGGGAAGAAGTGGACTTTAGAAGCACTCCTAATTTAGTTGAGAAATGAAAAGGTATCAATTGTTTTATAGATCGTTCTGCAACGCATTCTTTATTTAAATTGAAAAAATTTTCAAATAAAAATATCTTCATTTCGAAATTCCATTAGATTCTAGTGGAGAAATTTATTCTATAACAGTAAAACAATTATTTCAGATTCATTGCAATATAAATATATATAAATAAATGTATGAAAGAAAAGATTGGGTCCTACGTCAATTCCAGATATGGATTAATAACTACATAGATTGAATTGAAGATAAAAGTTAATATAGTATACCCTTTTTATTAGAAAGTCAAGTACAACTTTATACACTACTATAACACTAATAGAGAGTATGGTAAGTAAGAAAGAAATTTATTACTTACCATACTCTCGGATCTCATAGAATATCGCCGATTATAGCCCCTTGATTTCAGCAAAAATAGAATACTTTTCTTTTGATTTCTTCAAAGAATTCAGAAGTCGAGTTTCATTTAAAGTAATTAATTAATTATTTTGACTTACTGTTTTTACGTAAATTATAAGTAGAAAAGCAGTAGGAACTAAAATGAACAGTGCAGTAGCAATAAATGCAAGAATATTTACTTCCATAATCTCATCGGTTTTTTTTTATTTCACAATACAATAACTCGGGATTTAATCCCATAGAGATGATAAATCTTTCACCTGTCAATTCAATGAATGCATTACCTATCGATGATATTGAATCGGATCAATATCATGAATAACAATATCTGAGCTATTAAATTAATTCGTCGTGGAGAATTAATAGTATATAACATATGAAGATCTTTTATCCATACCGAATCCAAGATAGGATTCCCAGACCAATCAAAAATGCCTTTAATTTATCCTTCTTTTCTGTTCTTTCTTTTGTATAACCCACCTTAGGTCTTCCTTGTAGAACCATCCAATGAAGTATAATCTAACCCGTCTGTTTCCATTAACTACAAAACCCCACCAACAAACAATACAAGCGAAGTGGAAAAAGACAGGAATTAGGTTCTAAATTTTAGTGATCCTCTTTTCTTTGGAAGACAAAACAAAGAAGTATGAGAAAGACGAGTCGCGGCAGAAAAGATGAAATATTCTGTCAACTTCACTATTTTAGTTATTTTCATTTTAGTTTAGGGTGTGTCGAGAGAATCCTGAAAAAAAAAAAAGAGGGAAACCCCTTCGGAATTCAATTATTCTCGCTGTCCCTTCATTTCACAGAAAATGGAGAGGCGAATTGATGTACTTATTGGATCCGTCGGGACTGACGGGGCTCGAACCCGTAACATCCGCCTTGACAGGGCGGTGCTCTAGCCTATTGAACTACAATCCCAGGGAAATAAGAAGAGATCTAGCAGAAAATTTAGATTCTTTTTTTTTATTCTCTTGTCTTGTATCAGGTATTTCTTAAGAACAAGAGTGTTATACCATCTGATAGTAGATTGGCGAATTGTTGGGCCGAGCTGGATTTGAACCAGCGTAGACATATTGCCAACGAATTTACAGTCCGTCCCCATTAACCACTCGGGCATCGACCCAACGCCTAATTCATTTTAGACGTTCCATAATCAACTTCCTTTCGTCTCCCAAGTAGACTTGACAAATACATATCACTTGAAAAAAAACATTTGATATAAAATAGAAAGTCTCTTCTGAGTAGACTAATAGAAGGACTTGACAAATACGGATCACTTGATAGGAAATCCCACTCCTATAGTCTTTAGTCTTGGTATACCCCCAGAGGGACTTGAACCCTCGTTTTCTCCGTGAAAGAGAGAGGTCGTAACCACTGGACCATAGGGGCCTATGCCACCTTCATTCATAAATCAACTAGAAATAGGTAATAAGACAAATACCATAGATAACTAAGGCCACCTTAACTTAATATAACTCAGGCCTAGAGCTTAGGATTTAGGTGATGCATAGGATATAAATAAAACGGAAAAACTCGTTAACTATTCTGAGGATTAATGGTAATCAAACTTTACCATTAAACTATACAATCTTGAAACTGGATTTCATTGGTCTTTCTCGTCTTTATCTTTCTGATTCCCAAAGGGTTATGCGTTGGATCCAAGATCCTTCACTCCGCAGTAGATTCAAGGTGGTTTACCAAACTATGATTTGTTCGGTCAAATTATATTGAGCCCTAAGTCATACTGTCAATTAACGACACGACAGGACAAGAGGGCAATAAAAGAAGAGAGAAGACGGAGATCTAGATTAGCTATACCCGCGTTAATAATAATATAAGTTAATAAATACAACATTCATACAGTTTTCTGGTATTCGATATTGAAGTAGATTAGAATATCTATGCCGTTATTATTATACATTATACATTATAATATAAGAAAAGAAACTTAATATTAATAAGTTTTGATATTAAAAATCCCAAAGCATTATAAGCTTAAGTGGGAGAATTGGGTTTCTAGGACTGTTTTATCAATTCTGTTTCGGTTGCATCTTTTAAAAATGACAATTAAAGTTCAGTATAAATTTTTATTCTACCTATCTCATCTTAACATGGTCGGTACTAACTTTGTCCAAACAAAGAATGAACAATGTAAGTATCAGGAGTGCTTCAGTACCATTAGTAACTTCTTATCAGTGACTCTCTAATCCTTCTTAAATCAACAAAGGATTTATATATCCACACAACATTAAAACAGAGGTAGACTCCATCACCTGAACCATCTAACCATGACTCACTATTCAGGTGATCTTTTCAAAGTTCTCCTCACCATCAACACATACTAACCATTTTTACCTGAAAGTACTCTTTAGATGGTCTACATAATCTCATGTCTTCAAAATGCTTCACAAAGGAATTCTTGAGCAATCTTCTTACTCTTGATCATGTACTGACCACTTGTTGGTACGGTTAGTAATTGTATGCTTGATGATGATTGAATCTTGATGGGTAGAAAGGTGGTGTGTAAGGTTTTAGGGGTTTCTTGGAACAAGTTTGATTTGCCATGGTGTAAGGTAGCTTGTGGAAGAGTATGCTTTGTGATGTTGGGTTTATTCCATGATGAGAGGTCATAGCTATGTGTGTTTTGTACCTCTGTCATCCACGGATGACTCATTCATGTTGCCTCCCTTAAACCAATGCAGCTTATGGATTTACCATGCCAATTGAAACAACCAAGAACTGAAATCGGCTTACATCAAATGCCTTGGTTAGTAGATCAGCTACATTGTCATTGGTGTGGATCTTAAGCACTTGTATGAGTTTCTTCTCATAGGCATCTCTTATGAAGTGGTGCCTAATAGCAATATGCTTTGTCTTTGAGTGATATACTGGATTCTTTACAATGCAAATTGTGCTTTCATTATCAATGTAGATCTTTGTGTTCATGAAATTGAACCCATAATCTAACATTTGATTTTGAATCCATAAGACTTGCCCACAGCAACTTGCAGCAGCAACATATTCTGCTTCTGTTGTAGAAGTAGCTACAATGGTTTGCTTTTTGCATTGCCATGTAATGAGTCTTCTGCCAAGAAATTGACAACCTCCTGTTGTGGATTTCCTGTCAAGATTTGCTCCAGCATAATCACTATCTGAGTAAGATTCCAAGTCGAATGTAGATTCTCTAGGATACCAAAGGCCTAATTTAGGTTTGCCCTTTAGGTACCTAAAGATTCTTTTGACTGCTGTCAAATGAGATGTCTTTGGAGTGACTTGAAACCTAGAACAAGCACAGACTGAAAACATAATGTCAGGTCTAGAAGCAGTCACATACATCAAGGAGCCAATCATTGATCTATAGAGATGCACATCAACATCACTAGCTTCTTCATCTTTGACTAAAGGCTTCTGAGTTTCGATTGGTGTACTGGCAGACTTAACATTTGCAAAGTCAAACTTCTTCAGGATTTCATCAACATACTTATCCTGGCTTATGAAAATACCATTTGGTTTCTGTTTGACTTGTAAGCCAAGAAAGAAAGTAAGCTCTCCCATTGAACTCATCTGAAATCTACTTTTCATCAAAGCCTCAAACTCATTACACCAAGACTTCTTTGTAGATCCAAAGATGATGTCATCCACATAGACTTGAACTAAAATGATATCATGTTTGTCTTTCTTCAGGAAGAGAGTTTTGTCTATTGTCCCTCTTCTATATCCATTCTTCAACAAGAAAGTGGATAAAGTAGCATACCAAGCTCTTGGAGCTTGATGTAGCCCATACAGAGCTTTAACCACTTTGTATACTTTCTGAGGAGACTTAGGATCTTGGAAACCTGGTGGTTGAGACACATATACTTCTTCATCAATCTTGCCATAGAGAAAGGCACTCTTCACATCCATTTGATAGACTATAAACCCCATATAGGAGGCATATGCTAAAAAGATCCTTATGGCTTCAAGTCTAGCCACAGGAGCAAAAACTTCATCATAGTCTATTCCTTCCTCTTGTCTGTGTCCCTGAGCAACTAATCTAGCTTTGTTCCTGACAACCACTCCTCTTTCATCTTTCTTATTCCTATACACCCACTTTGTACCAATAGCCTTCTTTCCATAAGGCAAATCTACTAGAATCCAAACCTTTTGAATCTCAAACTGCAACAATTCTTCTTGCATAGCATCAACCCAACTTTCATCTTCAAGAGCTTCTGAAATCTTCTTGGGTTCATGTTGAGATAGAAAACAGGCAAACAAACAATGATGAAAGTCCTTATGATTGGTTCTCCTTTGCTTTTGAACATAACTAACAAAAGCATGAGCTTCAGAACTTTTATTGACTTTGCTTCTTGTTTGTACTGCTGATGTTGGATCTCCTAGAATGAGTGTTGAAGGATGAGAGGGATGAACTCTTGATGTGGGAATAGGACTAACATTCACAATAGTTTCCAAATTTGTGAAGTCAGCCACTGCACCCTCATCATCATAAGATGAATGTGTAAAGATACCATCAGTAGCATCTTCATGAATATCCTCAAGTGGAGGTATTTCATAGTCATCTTCTTGGGAATTGGTTGTGTTAGAAAGAGATAGTCCCTCATTTGCACTGGCAGTACCAACTGGTATGCTAACGGTATTAACAAAGTTAGTACCGCTAGCTTTAGCTGTTGTGCTAACAGTACTAATAATGTTAGTACTGCTAGTCTTAGCAGCTTCTGCCTGAGTAACTGCGTTCTCAGTTTCTTGCGCAAAATCCTTCTTGAGAGCTTCAGCTTCCTCATTAGCTTCTTTTTCTTGCCTTTGAAGTCTTGCAAGATCATCCAGAAAGATTTGTTCTTCCTCTCTTGTACTTCCTCTCTTTTTATCTGATTTTGAAGAAGAGGTGTTTGTGGAAGAATACGAATGCCAGAAAGGAACTTCGAAACAGTCTTGAGCAGATTCATCTTCTTTTTCAGAATCCCCTACAACAATTTTGTCTTTTGTACCTGCATTTTGGTTAGAGTCTTGTTGACCTGCACGAATGTTAGCTTGATTCTCTGAACTAACAGAAAGATAGTTCATAGAATCAGTCAAATAATCAAGGTAAAAAAGCCAATTTGGTCCTATCCCTGCAACATTGGGTTTGTTCTCTAAGAAGTTTATGTGCAGATTTTCTTCAACTCTTTATAATCAAGGTCAAAAAGCCAATTTGTCCGTCCACTGCAACATTGGGTGTCTCTAAGAATTTTTATTGTGCAGTTTTCTTTCAACTCTTTTGGTTATAAAGAGTATACTCTAAAACCTTGCTTTGTAGAGAGTACCCAACCAAAAAATCCCTCATCAATTTTCCAGCAAATTTGCCAAAGTGTCTATGGTAATCAAGATGTCACAAGGCACCCAAAAGGTCTATATAACTTATAATTTGTGGTATTAAACCATTAAAAGTCATAAGAGTGACTTAGTAGAGGCTTGGTCACTAATTACCCTGTTAACGAACATAGCAATGCAGTACTTACTGCTTCAGCCCAAAAGTGTTAGGAAAAATGAATCTCAAGCATGGTTCTTGCTATAGCCTCCGAAAGGTCCTTGTTCTTTCTCTCAGCAACTCCATTTTTGTTGTGGAGTTCTGGCATTAGCTATATTCCCTCTTAGATCCCTGTTAAACCACAGAATTCATATAATACCCGTTTTTGAATTTCGTTACCATTATCACATCTTATTGGTTTTTTAACCTTTTGATTCAATTGTTTTTCTATTTGTCTTATAAAGTCTTTAAGGATTGCACTAGTTTCATCCTTAGATCTTAAGAAAAATGTCCAACTAAATCTGCTAAAATCATCAGTGATAACCAAACAATAGGTCTTATGGTTTATGCTCCGTATAGATGTAGGTCCAAACAAGTCCATATGAAGAAGTTGTAGGGTGTGGCTAATAGAGCTAACTAAAACTTAGGCCTTACAAGAAGCTGTGTTTGCTTTCCTTTCTGACAAGCAACACATTGGTGGTCATTTGAAAAAAGCGTTGTAGTTAACCTCTTACAAGGTTTCCCTTCCACAGTCTATTTAAATTTTTGAAAATTTAACATGACCCAACCTCCTATGCCATAAGTTTAGATGTCATCAAAGTAGCCTTTGCAATCAAACAACCAATCCTCCTAAAAAAAGGGAAAAAAAAAAAACCAAAAAAAAAAAAAAAATGTTTCTCTAAATGAAACTGTACATATAGTTTTGTCTTGGGAAAAAACTTAAGTAATATTTGATTTTCATCAGCAGCATAAAGTCCTTGAGACAAAATAAGACATTCATGTCGAAACAGAACCTTGTTCTTTTGTCACACATTTGTGACACAGAAAGAGATATTGAAATGCGAAGATTCTTTCACAAAGCTTACATCCTCAAAATCTAACTTACCGGTTTGTATTTTACCTTTCCCAGTAATATATCCTCTACTCCCTCCAAATGCAACAGGGCCACCATTAATGTCTTGATAGTCAGCAAGGTAAGTCTTGTTCCCTGTCATGTGCCTGGAACATCCACTATCATTTATTCCTTTATACTTTAAAGTTCATTGTGGATTTTTCCTTCACATTCAAAAGAAAGAGTTATAGTCTCTCTTAGGGACCCAATCCTGTTATGGGCTAGTCTGCCTATGGATCTTTTAAAGATGAATGATTCTAAGGCTATATCCACCATTGTATTTGTAGAGGATACTTAGTGTATCCAGGTTTGCTCCATTTACAACTTACTGAGACTTAACAACCCCCCCTCCGCCAATGACCCATTTTTCCCCAACAGTACTAACTGCATTTACCTTATCAATATAAAATCTTTTGGTTTTCAATTTGTTCTTAGGACTCTTTTTTCCTTTAAAGGCCTTGAGGGTAGTGAATAGTTTTGTTAAAAGCATTTTTGTGGTCTTACCATACATTCAACCAGAGGTTAAAACAGTATTAACTTTCAGAGCAGTGCTTGTTAGTACTGTCTGTTTGTTAATATTTTGTCTAGCAGTACTAACATAGTTAGTACCGCTAGCTTTAACAGTATTAACTGGATTATTTCCAGTTCTTGTTTGTACTGCCAAAGTGACAAACTGTTGTCGTTTATTTACTCTTTGAGTATTGTCCCATATGGGTTTCCTCAAATTCTTATTGGTCTTTTCCCTTGAACCATTTCCCTTAGACATATTTTGTTTATGTAGCTCAACTTGTTTAGCCAATTTTACATGATAATCACAATCTCTTATTAAATGACTAAAACTCCCACAGACAAAACATGCTCTTTCAGTAATCCCTTTCTCCAATTGTTTGTTGTTAACCTTAGGTTTTTGACTATGTGTTGAACTATTCTTAACATTTTCACTAGGAGTTTTTACATGCTTGGTAGCAAAACTAGGTGTGTCAAGATCTTCTATTTTTACATACACATTCTCATCATCATTATCACTATCTGATTCATACTCCTCAATGATAGGAGCATCAGACCAAACCTTAGGAACTTCTACATGTGATTTCATTTGACAACTGGTTTCAAACACTAATCAGATGTTTTAGTACTAATGTTTTAGAGTCACAGTACAACTTCATTAGTTTGGGAGGTCAGGTTCATTTGTTGAGGTCTTTTCTGGACCATAATGTATATGTTTGAGTCATCTATTACAATATCAGTCCAGAGGCATAATAATTCCCCTGTCATCTGGGTGGATGGAACTGCTTTGCCTTTCACAAGTTTAAAGAACCTTTTATGCAAAGGTGGATTTCAAAATCACATTTGCATTGCACTAAAAGATACTTTGAAAAACTATCATTTTCATATGCTCAAATTCCACAATATCTATAATCACCATATACCCAAGGCCCAAACTTATCTCATGGCACTCATAAATAATTTGCCCATTTTACCAAATTTTTTGAAGAAGATTCCATTGTGTACTATTACATCTAAATCACTTGTTTCTTTTTGAGCTTTAGACAACAAGGTCATTATGGTATGATTTAGAAACATCCTTTTTAATTCATCTAAACTATTTTCATAAATTTGATACTTTTGTACATAACCAAAGTTGATTTTGTTGATGAACAACAGGCTGTGCTTCAATTTCTTAAGTACATTAGTATAAGCTTTTATTTTCAACACTAGCATTACTAAGTTGCTCTTTTGGAATACATCGACAGTCTTTAATGTAACAATAAGATTCTTTGCACTCATATGACAAAGAAAAGATACCTGAGTGACTGATCCTGTGCTGTTGTTAGCCATGGAAAAGCATATTATCATTATCTCTGAAATAGTATTGACCAGTCAACACATTCTCCATCAACTGTCACTAATGCTCTAGATTCTTCTTTCTTTCCAGATATGCTTTCATCTCTATTGCTAGTTCTTCTCCCTTCTCTATTCCCAGTATTCCATCCATCTCTCCTTCTATTCTCTTCCTTCGTTCTACACTCTCTTGCAAAATGCCCTGTTTTGTGGCATTTGAAGCATTCCACTTTTGTTTATCAAACCAACAGGTTCTTTTTGCATCAAACTGAGTTTCTACCAGTCTCCTTTTGAACTTGTATATTCACATTGAGATCATTGTGCCACTTGGCCGATTTCAAGTCCATATTCTTCTAGATCAAATTCATCAACCTGATCTAAGTCCTCATGATCCATGAGACAACAAGATTGACTTCAAGCAAGGAATATGATGATGTTGATGGTTGTTCATGCTTTAAACAATGACCAGAAGAGTGGGACACACCATAAGCAGTACTAACTTCATTAGTACTGTTGGTGTTTTCAGAGACGAATGCTATATTTTGCAAGTTGGATGATGATGCAGTAGAGCCTTTCACATCATTTTCAAAGACTCTTAGATTGTTGTAAACAAAGTCCAATCAAAACTAAGACTGTCCATTCCTGGTTTGTTCCTCATGATCAAGGAAACTTGTAACCAAGCAGAAGGTAGAGATCTCAAAAACTTTTGATTTGCATCTTCAGTAGATACACCTGCTCCATGAATCTCTAGCTGACTGAGTAGACTTTGGAATCTCTCATATCCTTTGTGAATTCCATCTGAGTTGGATACTGTGAATCCTTCAAATTGTTGCTTCAAGATGTACTTCTGCATTTTTTTGGATTCATCATTTCCACCAAATCTGGATTTTATGGCAATCCCAAATCTTTGCATCAGTCATTTTGTGAATTTAGCTAGAATGATCTTCTGGTAATTTGCCATCAGCAAGGGGTCCAAGCTTTACTTTCGTCTCTCTCTTAGCACCAACTCTTCTGCAGTTTTAGGAGGCAAAATTTTAATCTGTCCTGTTGTATCCAGTGTGACTGATACAGGACATTCCCATTTTGGATAACCTCCCAAATTGGATAGTCTGTATGGGCCAGATAGTGTTCTATCTTCATAGCCCATATTCTATACTCCCCTTTTTGAGAAAGTGTAGTTTGATGTTGAGACTGTTGAGAGAGTTTTTTTTTTTTATTTTTTTTTTTGTTTTGTTGGTTTTTTTGATGAGTTTCTTGTGGAGGTGTGGTGAGTTGAGATTTTCATCATTAGTTCCAGACTTGTTTAAGATTTAATAATTGTTCTTACTTCTTATTCCCAAGTTTCTTACAAGGCTCTGATACCAATTGTGGTTCCCTTTGTGAATGGATCTTTGCAGCCTATAAAGGATGATAGCCTGGATTGTATAAATACAAACAGACTATACTAGTAAACACTGACTTGAATACAAATAATATAATGCGGAATCTTAACACAAGTACTAAGAAGAATAATGATTTAACAGAATAACAACTTTTTTGAAAATTTTCTTGATATCACAGATTGCTAACAAGAATGTTGTATGGATTTGTAATTGTCTATTTCATATATATCTAACTATGTCAATAGTTATCCTTTTATAGATCAAGGATAACCCTAAAAGTCTTTCATGACTTTCTGACAAATATCTCACAAATATCTTTTAAATATCTTCTTATCGGTACTAACTATTTTACTACTAACGATACTAACTAACTAACAGTACTAACACTTTGTACTGTCGGTACTAAGTATAATTGTCAGTACTAACTATTGTACTGTCGGTACTAAGTTAATAAAACATTAATCCTAACAGCTGAGTATGTATCTTTGTCTACATGCTGCACACAAAAATATAACTTATTGATGCAAACAAATATCTTCTTCGATTCAACAGTTTCATCATGTTGTTTTCCACAAATGTCTCTTTAAAAGTTGTTAATGCTTCATGAACATAGGAGGAGTTATTCATAAATCAAAATGAATTATCACCGGTAAAATATGTGTTTTGTAATCATTTCTATTCACAAAAAGAAAAATAAATTTTCAAATCATCATCTTTGTAAAATCTCAAGTGAGTCAAAACGTAGCAAAAATAACTAGCTCTCGAACAAATTCTCTCAAATAATGAAGAAATTATTAAATGAATATTTATATTCGAGGGTGAGGTTTAGAAAATTTTTCCGTAACACTTCATCAACAGAAAATAAAAAATTTGAAAATAAATGCAAGAATAACTATCTTTTGAATAAATTTTATCCAAAAAGAAAGAAATTCTTAGATGGATATTTATTTAAAATGAGTTATAATTTTTTTTGTAAATCACGGGATTTATAACTGAAAAAATATTTCAAAGGATAAATTGTGAAACATGATTTAACTCTAAGGGGGAGTGTTGTTATTAAGATTGGACTTCAAACAAATCAAAACGAAAGTTCAGGGACTAAAACTACCAATTTTTCAAAGTGGGTTTCAAACATATAAAAGGAACATAATTTTTCGAGAGTTGTATAACTTTCGTATATTCCTATTGAGCTTTCGTATTTTCTCTCAGATTAAAGCTTTCGTATTGATTAAAACCCGATCCAAATCGATTAACCAGACTTTCTTTTCTTCAAATGTAAGAACTTGACACCTAATTCGTTTCCTTTTTCAAGTGTCAATTGATTAAACGCTAATTAGAGAGTTTAGATTTAGATTAGGTTTCGATAGTTAAAAATTCGATTCTTGAACAAATGCATTGTTTTTGTGCATTTAGATAGGCAAAATACTTGTTAGACTTAATAATGAGATTTCCAATGCCAATCAATTGATAATAAAACATGTGGTGTAATCATTTAAGGGGTTTCATGTCCGGTTAGGGTTTCGTACATAAGAACATGTTCTTCCAGATTTCAAAATCAGTTTCGTATGATGTTATACTGATTAAAGATTGATTTCTCAGGCCCTAAACGATGTAATTAGAATGTTTCATGAAAGTTTCATATGTACGAAAGTCCTTTGGTGTTATAGACTAACTTTCGGTTTCGTATTCTCCTAAATGGGTTCGTATTGGGTTCGGAAATGCTTATTGGGCCATTTAATGGGTTTCGTACAAATTCAATATGGGCTTTATAATGGGTTTCGTACAAATATAATATGAGCTTTATAATGGGTTTCGCATAAAACCAAAATGGGCTTAAAAGGTTAAGAATGGCTTAACAAAGCAAATGTTAAATTTAATTATGATTTCATGTTTCTATATTAATAAAAGAGTCAATGGTAAAGGTTGCATCTGGTTACGACCATTTTCTGAACCAATGGAACGTGGTAGCGGCTTATTGACCTATTTAGGTATAAGTTGCATCCGATTTCGATTGTTTTTTAAAGGTTTAGAATGTGGTGGAGACTTACTGACCATTCATTTGTCACATATAAGAATATGATTTTGTTAGCTAATTTTATCATTCCATGTGCTTAATGATTAAAATGTGCTTCACATGTTCAAGAACAATGATGATATTGTGGGAAAATGGAAAAATGTTGTGACTCGATTGTTTGTGGTCGTTTTTCAGTATCTCATGTTTCAAAATCAATTCACAAAGTTTTCAAAAAGATTCAAATCAAAATGCAAAGAATTTTCTGAATCAATGATCAATATAGTGTATGACAAGTTCTTATATATTCAATTAGGTAAATGGTCCAGATGTTACAATCCGATTTTCTACATTATCTAATGATAGACCTGAGGTAGTAGCTAATTGACTATCTTAATATATGGTATAGTATTGCCATCTGGTTTTTGACCAACGAAGAAAGTTTCTGAGATCCCACTTGAATAGATCTTTCTCTCCTTAGCTTGTATATAAGGATTAGTAATCCTGGATAAATCCAAAACTACTATGATAGAAACTTTGTGTGAATATTAAAGAGTATGCGGAATCTACTGTTTAATATCTAGAAGATATATTGTTAGGATTAATGTTTTATTAACTTAGTAACCGACATACAACAATATTAGTACTCGACAGTTATAACTTAAGTAACCAGATCAGTACAAAGTGTTAGTACTGTTATTATATAGTAACCGATAGTAGTAAAATAGTTAGTACCGATAAGAAGATATTTAAAAGATATTTGTGAGATATTTGTCAGAAAGTCATGAAAGACTTTTAGGGTTATCCTTGATCTATAAAAGGATAACTATTGACATAGTTAGATATATATGAAATAGACAATTACAAATCATACAACATATCAAAGTTTAGCAATCGTGACGATCAGAAACAATTTCAAACAAAAAGTTGTTATTCTGTTAAATCATTATTCTTCTTAGTACTTGTGTTAAGATTCCGCATTAACATATTGTATTCAAGTCATTGTTTCTATATAGTCTGTTGTATTTATACATCCAGGCTATCATCCTTTATAGGCTGCAAAGATCCATTCACAAAAAGGGAACCACATCAGCTTTCGTAGTTGGCATAGTTGTACAATCCTTTTTTTAGATGACCAACTGACTAGCTTGTCTCCCAGAAATTGTATTCCTCCAGATGTGCTTTTGCAGTCATCGTGACACCCTGTATGATCTACAACTGAATATGCAATTAGCTTAAATTTGGAATCCTTTAAGTACCACACACACATGTTAATTGTGTGTTGAGGTAATAAAAGATCCGTTTAACCTCTGTGAGGTGTTTCTCTGTAGGGCGTACCTGATAATGCGCACATACAAATATTGCAAAGGTAATATCTGATCGACTTGCAGTGAGATACATAAGTCCTCCAATCATACTACGGTATTAATCCCTTAAGAGATCAAATGATCAGCCAACTCCACAACATCTCCACCATCCTTGATTCACACACTAATCCATCTAATGCCTACATTCATGCACCACCTTCACCACCACCACCACAACAAATTCATCCTCCTTCTCATGCTCAAGTTGAATTTCACTCAAGCTTTTGTCATTGTTGCAAGTTTTCTAGACATCAATTTCACTCCTTGAGAAAGGAAATCAACTTCATTCACTTTCTTCTAACTCGTCCCATACCTCCAACCCGTATCCCTCCAAATCATGTGTCACCAACCCCTTATTTTTCAATCTTTAATTAATCATTCTCTTAAGATTAATCTACCTAAATAATCGACCTTTCATCTTTTGCTATGGCATCTTCTACTCTTCAAGAATTCACTAGCGTAGATCTATGCCTTATTATGTCTCTATGATTATCTACTTTCTATTGTAATGCTTCATACAAATATTGTATGAATTTGTCTTAGCTCGCATTAGATCTAGTTTTATTTTATGAATGTATTAGTTGCATTTGTTATTGTATGAGTTTCTTGTTTGTTGAATGAAACTCTATTTTGGGTGACTTAATTATAATGTGTTGCTTTAAAAGATATTTGTCTTGCACTTGTATTTCTAACCTTGTTTTGTAGCACATAATTTTTGTAAGATCTATCCCTTGGTGCCCCAAACAAGAGGGAGCATACATCAAGGGGGAGTTTTGATATCGTTGATTTCTTTCTTCCTACAATAACTCGACGATCATCCTTTTTGAATTCGACAAAAAAAGGAAGAAATGGAATAAAACTCATTTAATAATTTGACATCTTTAATTTTATTTAAAATGAGTTTATATTTTGTCATCATCAAAAAGATGGAGATTATTAATACAAATAATGTCTAAAAACGTTATTTATATATTTCGACCTCTCAACGTTTTGATAATAACAAAATGTAAAAACGTTTACAATAAAATTAAACGTTTACAAATTATTAATCGTAAAATTCCATTTCTAAGATTAGTGGTCACTTAAGGTATGAACAAACAAATCATTAAGCATGATTAGTGATCAAGAAAATATTTTTCTCTCATCCATTACATTTTACAAAAGATTTTCACAAAATTAATTATACAAAATATTTTCTAATTAAAAGAAATATTTTATTAAAAACTTAAAATTTGAAATTCGAATTTTCACCCCAAAACGGAAGCTTCTATACCAAATACAACCTTCCGCACAAAAAGACAAAAAAGGAAGCGGAGTCTACTAGCGGCCCTCTTATAGGCCTTGCGGCCCCCTTATATATATGGGAGCGTCAGGACCGCCGCCAGTTACCGTTGGCTTTTCCTGTCTATAAATACTGGTCCACCCCTTGCTGAAAATTAGACATCTTTGCACGAATTTTCTCACACTTCTTTCTCTCTATAAAACCTTCTTTCTCTCACTAAATATCTTGATCACTAACATCTCTTGATCTTGGTTCAAGTGATCTAATCTCTTCCCTCTCATTCAAGTGCAAGAGAAGAACACTCGTATTTTCCAAGAAATAAAGTGTTGATTGGTGATCTCTCCTCCTTTCTTCTAAGTATCAAACCTCTATTGTAACTATCTTGTGTATTTGTGTGATTCAGATAGTGTGTAAATCTGATAGTGTAGATCTAGTGAGTGTGTTTAATTATGAAGTGGTAGATTGGTTTTAGCTAAGATTAGGACTCGACATCTAGCTTAGTGTCGGAAAATAACGTAAGCGACGTATAAACGGTTTTCTCCGCCTAAAGGGAGCTTGTTGACATAGTGAAATCTTGATTCGGATACTCAAGGAGTGGAGTAGGGCGAAGAGGTGCTTCGTAGCCGAACCACTATAAAATCTTGGTGTCTTGGTTTGCCCCCCCCCCCCCCCCCCCCCCCCCGTAGTCGAACCACTAAAAAATCTTACTAACATAGGGTCCCTGGTCGTTTTTTTTCCCTTATCTCTTTATAGTAATATGTAGTTATCTAGTTTTAGTAGATAGTTATTGCTTGATCCATATGTGAATTGGTTTTGAAACAAAACTCTGATCTAAAACTTTTTGAAAGTAAACTTTAAAACGAAAAACAAACTAGTAAACTATTTCCCCCCTTCTAGTACCACACAATTGGTAACAGTGAGCAAAGTCACTCAAGATATTAAAAATATACTGTATTTTTAAAGCTGATTTCGTATTATGAATTCCGACTAAAACTAAAGTGGCAAACTATGGCAAAGAACCACCACCTATCTTTGAAAGCGAAAGTTTTATTTTATTGGAAAAAATCGATAACGAGACATATGTTAAATCAAAAGATCTAGATCTATTGGACATGTTATTACCAAATGGTGAATTTTCCCACCTATTGTTAAAAAATCCAGAAACCAAATTAATAGGTTATCCTATTTTGAAAAACAAACCAGATCTCAAAATTGAGACTTGCGAAAAAACATTATGAAGCCAAAATGGTTATTTACATGCTTGCCAAGAAAAGAATAATGAAAGAATTATTTTCATTGTGTAACATGGCAAATAAAATTTGAAACTTGTAATCACCCATCAAGGTAATAGCCAATGTCAAAGATAATAAGATTACCATTTGTTCAACAATATAACAATTTGTCATTTAAAGACGAAATCTATAGAAAGTGCTTTGCTATATTTAAAACTATTATAACTAGTCTTAAAGCTCTGATGAAGGTTTAATCTAGTAAGAAACTACGTAATGAAGTTTCCTTATGGGCTTTACAACCTAAAGTGTGAGAGAAAAGTTACGCGGTCGATTGAAGAGTCAAAAGACTTAACGTCAACCTATCTCTTGATGAAACTTAACGGAACCTCAAAGTTCAAGTAAATATCATCAAGAAGATTCCAAAATAGCAAAAGCAAAAAGTTGAAAGGAAATATATGCATTAAAGATGCTTAATAAATAATCTAGTGATGAAGATTGGACACCTCTGGTAGCGAAGACGAAGAGTACACCATGGTGGTAAGAGATTTCAAGAAGTTCTTTAAAAGAATAGGTAGATTCGTGAGACAACCTCAGAACGAGCAAAAAGACGTTCCAAAAAAGCCGTGATGACAAGAACGATAAAATGATATGAAAATGCTTTAGGTGCGTCGACCCCTAATCATCAAATTGTACGAATATCCAAAACCACCGAAAGATAAGAACCAAAGAGCTTTTGTCAGAGGCTCTTGGAGCGATAGCGGCGAAGAAGATGACGAAAAGGTGAAAGAATGAACACGTGTCTTGAAACCTCATGCATCAAGTAAGGAATGTTATTTTTCTGAATCATCTTACTTTAGTGATGAAACACATCAATTGATGATTAAACTTAGACAACAATATGATAAGTTATTAAAATGAGTCTAAAGATAATCACTAAAGAATAAAAAATCAAAAGCCATAGAAATAAGACAAAACCAGCTTAGAGAATTAAAAAAATCAATTTCCACACTCGAGAAAAACAAGTGAGTTTGATCCACTGATAGTGCAAAGTCTCATACACTAAAAATTAAGAATGAAAACACCGAGAAGAATTCACTAGATAAAAATAAATTTGAAAAGAGTAACATAATGCTTAAATGAAATGTTTAAGTTAATCAAAAACCAACCGGTGAAAACGTAGTTTTACGGTTTAATACATTTTAAGCATCATCTAGTGGAACTAAGGAACTAAATTATGTAAAAAGCCCAGAAAAAAGGTGTCCTCTCATGGAGGTCCCATAATATAGGCGGCACCCAAATTCCCTAGGATATGCCCCCAAATATATTATGGTACCGCCACCAGCAACGCCTGGATCTGAGAAAAGTGTGTCTTTTCAAAAATCTATTTTGGGTCCTAGACCAAAACACATCATTGTAAACAAATCCAAAGTTCCCGTTGCTAGTGAAAATGAAGGTAAACAATTCTATAAGCCATTGTCCAAAAACCCCCGGATTTGGATTATCAAAAACCACAAATTATTAGATCACAAAACTCCACCTCCTAAAGAGTATCAAAATTAACCTCGAGCCAAAACTACAGCAACCAAAAGGACATTTGTCGACAAAATCGACCTCATGTCTTTCTCGTAACTTAGAATAACTTTCCACGTCAAAGATACATGCCATGGGAAATATATTCTCCATTTCCTTATCCTAACCAATTGCATCCAATGCAAAGGATGTTTAGCACTAACAACTTTGGACCCATGAGATATTAGGGACCAAATGTTTTGTTTTGAGATCATTGTAAACTAAAAAAATAGATATGCCTTAGAGTCGACTTAGAACCCCACGAATGGATCAAGGATAGCAGATGCTCTAAACATATGACGGGTAACCGAAAGCTCTTCTCTACGTACAAGGCATACAATAGAGGTAACTTCATTTTAGTAGTACTCTTCAGCCGTACATCAATTGAAAATGGTACGATTTCACAAATAGACTCTCTCAAATAGATAATGAAGTACAAGATGATAACTTAGGATTTAACTTGCTTAAGTAATAGTACCAATATGTGACAACCAGTGTAGAGTACTTTCTCTTAATATGATAGTGAAATCACTAAAAGGATGTTAAATTCATAGGTAGAGGTAATATAATAAAGAGCTTGTATGTGAAAGAAATTAGAAATAAGCCAAAAGATCAAATTTATTCTACAACGATTTGATGAAAATTCCACATTGTGCATAGGAGATTAAGGTCACAGCAAATATGCGTCTTATCATTCAATCTTGTCCTTCTAAGGAATTAGTTAGAAACCTACCTAAGCTTAAGTTTGATCAACATTTTTGTGATGCTTGCAAAAATGGAAAACAAGCTCACGCTAGTCACAAAGCTAAGAATATAGTCTCAATGACTAGATGCTTAGAACTTCTCCATATGGATCCTCTTTAGTCTACTCCGCGAAAATGAGTTTGGAAGGAACCGTTACACCCCAGTCAAAGTAGAATACTACTCTAGGTATACTGTACAGATTCCTTAAGATAAAACTAAAGCTTTTCGATCATTCAAACTATTTATTAGGAAAGATCCAAACCAATTAGGTTGTTCAATAGTGTCAATAAGAACCGACCACGGTAGAGAATTTGATAATGAGGTGCAATTTGGAGAGTTTTGTAATGCCAATGGTATTACACATAACTTCTCGGCTCCACGCACTCCTCAATCAAATGGCGTGGTCGAAAGGAAAAATAGGACACTTCAAGAAATGAGTAGGACTATGTTTAAACGAGCAATCGTTACCAACAAAAAAGATTTGTGTAACACCGAAGATACATATAACAAAATTTTCTCAAAACCAATCCATCATTGAGCCATTCAATGGAAAACACCTTCCGACTCTCAAGAGGTAGAAACCTATGTTAATATTTTAGCGTTGTTAGGAAGCAGTACATCATTTTAAAGATTAAACACAAAGACTACCTTACCAATGTTAGACCCAAAGACCATACGAAGGTGTCTTTTAGGTTATTCAGCAAAATATTAATCATCCTCAACCAACGAACAAACAAACTAGGAAAGTCAAAGAATCACGTATGTGATTTTCGATGAACTCCTCTCCACCTTCAAAGACAACACCCTTGGGTGATGATGACTTAGATTTAAGAAATGAAGCAATTAAGTCACACCATACTGAAAAAACCTAGAAAACCATTGTGTAAGAAACTTTAGAGGTTGATGAAATATTGTCAACATTAAGGAATCAAGTAACCATCCCATTAGAAAATGTCATAGAAACCATAAACCAAGAAACCCTTAGGTCCAAGCCAAAAACAAAGTAACTTCTTTTGTTTTATATAAACTATAGAACCTAAGAATGTTGTAAAGAGCGTTAGGAGATGAAAGTTTCGGATAGTCCTCCAAGCAGAGAAAGAATTAAATCAATTCATTCTAACGACGTAATGGGAGTAAGTTTCACACCTAGGAAAATGACACTCAAAGGAACTAAATGGTTAGTTAGAAATAAGTAGACAAGAACGGTGGTTGTTTCTCAAGTAAGGCAGGTTATTGCTCAAGGGCTACAATCAACAAGAAGTGAGCATCATTATGAATGAAACATATTCACCAATTGCTAGACTTGATTGGTATTAGGATATAATTAGCTTATGCTTGTGCCTTAGATTTTTAACTATTCCAAATTGAATGTAAAAAGTGCATTCCTCGGACGGTTTTAATCAATGGAGGTATAACTGGCACAACCTCTGGATTCATAGATTTTAAAAAAAAACGCGATCATTCTATAAAATTAAAGAAAGCTTAATATGGTCCTTAAACAAGCACCCAAAGCATGTATGATAGATTAAAAGCTATTCTTAGTAAACATGAATATAAAATAAGAATGGTAAGATACACTCTATTACAAAGAAGAAAATTTCAAATCACGTCATTGTCAGAATTATGTCGATGACATTATATTCGGTTCGACTTATGAAGACATGCGTGATGAATTTGCGAAAATCATGCATGACGAGTTCGAGATGAGCATGATGGGTGAACTTAACTTCTTCCTTGGATTACAAGTAAAGTAAATGGAAGATGGTATCTTCTTTAATCAATCTAAGTATATTAAAGAAATGCTTAAGAAATTTGGTCTAGAGGACTCTAAACCAATGAAAACCTCCATGTCCTGCGATACTAAACTCACAAAAGATGAAGAGTGTGAGTCGGTAGATAGTACTAAGTATCGAGGCATGATAGGTAATTTATTATACCTAACGGCAAGTAGGCCCGATATCATGTTTAGTGTCTGCCTTTATGCCTGCTTCCAAGAGGCTCCCAAAACCTCTCACCTTGAAGCGGTTAAGGGTATCTTCTGATACATTAAAGGCACTACGCACTTAGGATTAAGGTATCCTAAGGGGACTGGCATAGAAACCATAGTATATGCCGACTCTGATCATGGCAGGAAATAAGCGGAGTGAAAGAGCACTATCGGTATTTGTAACAATCGTGGATGTTGTTTGACATCTTGTTCTCAAAGAAACAAACCACTCTTACTAATATCCCACTACCGAGCCGAACCGAAAGCGCCGAAAAGGCATGTCAACAAGTACTATAGATGAAACAAGCTCTCATCGACTATGACGTACGACTCGATGACGTTTAGCAAAAACCCAGTGCAAAAACCCGGTGCAACACTCTCGTACCAAACACATCGAAATACATCACCACTTTCTTCGTAATAATGTCCAGAAAGGACATATCTCAATTGAAAAAGTACCGTCCGTCGACAATATTGCCGACATTCTTACTAAACCTCTTAAACGTGAATCGTTTAACTATCTACGTCTTGGTTTAGGAATGATGGAACACATTCTATAAATCATATTAGTTCGCTTCTCCTTCTTCTGTCTCAAGTCCTATCCGGTTCCATTCGTGTCCGAGAACACTTGAATACTTCAATCCTAAATACTTGAAGCATTTTAATTCATGAAAATGAAAATTAAAAAATCACTCAACTGTTTAAAATTTTCATCAAAACTGAGTCCACAACCTTTTACTTGAGATGCGGCCCCCAACCATAGATGCCCCCAATATATATATGGGACGGCCAGACTTTGATGGGAACCAGCATCAGCAGACTCCTATATTTTACACATTGTCAAAAAAAAATTCAAACCACAAAAACAAACACCCCTCTTCGTGCTGCAAGTGACGAACACGGCCAAAACCACTCAAAAACTCAAAATCACCCATTAAAACACAAATTGAAGATAAAAATTAACACATACAATCATTCACAACATCTTAAAGATCATCAATTGTAAGTCATTTCATCTATTTTCTTTTAATTTGAGTCTAGGGTTCATGATGAACACCAAAAATTAAAATTGGGGATTTTTGATTTTTATTTTAATTTCATACAATTAGGACTGCTAGGATACAATATATAAAACTAATAATGCTTCCATAGACATAGATTGCTATTTAGTAAAGAGCTTGTAGAAAAATATGGATGCTTGAACAAACTCCAATTATATTTACAAAATCACTCACTGTTAGGAATCAAAAATAAAATTGCGGTTATGCGTTGTTAATACAACCTAAAAACATTTTCAAACACATGCATAATGATCTTATGAACAAAGGTTGAGATACATAATTCATATGTATTTTTTGACATGTTTGAATGAGCAAAATCAAACTAAGGAGCGTTTGGATTAACTCTTAGTATTTTAATGTTTAGGTCGAGTTAATTGTTACTCCACATTTAGGCACATTTAGGCACACACTAGACCTCTCTTTAAATGAAGGAACCTCACTAAAATTATCTTTTTCAATTCTAGGTGAAATGACTCTGGAAGATGAATTACGGTACACAAAATCATATGTTTCAACAATCTTAAATGAAAACTATATTCCTGACATCTTAAAACCCGTCATTCGAAACCTAGAATGTAGGTCAATTCATGAAGTCGGCATGTGTCTCCTGAATCCACTAAATATGATAATATTCAAACTCTTTTTCAAATTATCAAACTTTTGAAAATATATGAACTTCACGAAGGGATTTGTCCAAGATTTCTACTTGAATTCTACTCTTTAATATAAATTACCAAAAATGATGATCAAAATATCCTTTTAACATTCTGGGCATTAAAAAGAACATTTAATTTTTCACTCGAGTCATTCGCCTCGATTCTCTCCATTCCACGTGAAGGAGAATGTTCTTACTCTGAAGAATCATCTCTGGACTCCTTAAAAACTAATCAAGAGTCAAACACACCCTATCAAACACATATTCCAACACCAAATGAAATTATTCAATCAATCACAACAACCGGACAAACCATTTTTCAAAACAAAATCCTAAAGGAAGAGCTTCGTTATGACCTGAGAATCTTGGAATGAAATCTATATCAAGAATAAGCTTTGGCACTCAAATGACTCACCAATAATTTCCTTCTGCAAGATCCATCATGTCACATGATGTATTGCATTCCTAACAAGAACTTTAATCCTTTCAACTTTGCTACATATCTCACCAAATGATTGGAAAAGATTAAAAATAAACTAAATCTCGCAAAGCCATATGAATGATTCTAAAGACTTCTCTAGATCATATCATCAAAATTTAATCCTCCTACGAAAATTAAAATAACAAATCATTTGGACATCCATGACACCCTGGGTTCATCCCTACTCATCTTCAATCTATCATCTACATACTTCTAAAGAAGCTCAAGTAAGAGATTCAATAATTGTTTTAAAGGAGAGAATATTATTCTTATGAATATTACTAGACATTATTACAATGTAATAATTTTTTCGTTAACCCCTATCAATCAACTGTCACTTTACTCAAGTACATGTAAAACATATCTATGGTTATTATCTTATGTTTTGAATAAGAAACTTAGTTGATCTTTAAGTCATTATATAAGATTCTTACTTGCCACCATTGCATGATTTCTCTCTCTTTTAGCTAATTATGTGATCATAAAGAACTTGACATGCCACAATCATACATACCAACCCACTTATAAAATATTCTAGAAAATAAGTAACCATGGGAGAAAATTTGGTAAAACGCCCAGAAAACGCCAAACCACCAAAATCAAGGTCGCCCCCTAATAGATATAGGGACCGTACCTGAGGTATGCGGGACCGTAGCCATCATGGAACCACAAAACTTTCCAGTCCCCTTCTTTTACATCAACATGACCCTATTCAACTTAGTTCTAAATCCATTCTATATCCATTCTAGAACAAAACACTTCCTTAGAATCATCTACTCCATACCATAGCATTTCTAAAATTCCTCTATTATGAACCAACATAATCTTCTTGATCTCAATCACATCTTTACTTCTAAATCTTTCACTTCTCTTTAAGTTCTCAATGTCATCCTCTAGCAAATCCCCTCGTGACTACTCACGAAAATACCAAAGGCTCGAACCTTGGAGACTAAGTCATGGTCTTCCTCCCTCACCACCTTCTCCTCCACCAACTAGGACTTCTCCCATTTCTCCCATCTCAAATGACTCTCTCTCCTACTCTTTACCTTTACAAAACTCAACTCAAAACCTAAATAAAATTCATCACCTATCAAATCTGCTTAACATAAATCTCCAACAAGCAATTGAGGCCACAAATCCTTCACCTCCTACCTCACCATATATCCCTCTACCTTATTTTTAACACAAATAAACTTTCATTCAGATTTTATCATTTGCTGCTTGGATATCTAAAATCTATTTGATACATTGAAAGATGACCTAAATCGTATCAAATCTCTCATCATTGGTCCTTCAACTCAATTTCCATCCTCAATAACAACCTCCTCACCATAATTAAGCAATCTCAAAAGCTCAAGTTCACCTAATAATAAACAATCCATCTTTTGATTATGGCATCTTCTACTCTTCAAGAATTCACTAGTGTAGAATATGCCTTAAAATGTCTTATTAATTATAATAAGTTTTATTTTATGATGTATGAATGTATATAGTTGCAGAATTGCAAATGTATGAGTTTCTTTGTTGGTTAATAAAACCCTCTTTTTTTGGGTACTTAAAACTCATGTGTTACTTTACAAGATATTTGTCTTGCACTTGTATTTCTAACTTTGTGTTGTAGCACACAATTTTTGTAAGATCAATCCCTTGGTGCCCCGAACAAGGGGGATCATACATCAAGGGGGAGCATGATACGACGATATTCTACTTCCTACAATAACCCCGACGATCATCCTTTATGAATTCGACAAAAAGGGGAGAAATGGACAAAACTCATTAATTAATTGTAACTCATTAATTTTCTACAAAATGAGTTTATATTTTGATCATAATCACAAAATAGGGAGATTGTTAATACAAGATAATAGTCTAAAAAAACGTAATTTATAATTTTCGACCTCTCAACTTTTGATAATAACAAAGATGTAAAAACGTATACGAAAAAATTACACCTTTTAGCAAATTATTAAATCGTACAATTCCATTTCTAAGATTAGAGGTCATTAAGGATGAACACAAACAAATTAATTAAGCATGATTAAGTGATCAGAAAATATTTTTCTCACAACTATTACATTAGTAAAATAAGATTTTCACAAAATATTAATTATACAAAAAATAATTTCCTAAATTAAAAGAAAATTTCTATAAAAACAAAAAATTTGAAATTCAAATCCCCCCCCCAAACAGAAGTATCTACACCATATACAACATTCCGCACCAATCAAGACCAAAATCGGGATCTGAGTCTTAGGTGGATCGGCCTCCCCTTATATAGGCCTGGGCAGCCCACCTTATATATATGGGACCGCCCGGGAAACTGCCACTCATTTACCGTTGGCTTTTCATGTCTATAGAAATACCTAGGTCCACCCCTTGTTGAAAATTATTCCTCTATGCACGAAATTTTTCAGTCTCTTCTTTCACTCTCTTAAACTTATTTCTCTTACTAAAACTCTTGATCAGTAACATACTTAGATCTTGTTTCAAGTGATCTAATCTCTGCTTCTCATATCTTCCCTCTCATTCAAGTGCAAGAGAAGAACACTCGTATTCATCAAGAAACGAAGGGTTAATTAGTGATCTCTCCTCTTTTTCTTCTAAGTAACAAACCTCTATTGTATTTATCTTGTGTATTTGTGTGATTCAGATATTACGTAGATCCGATTGTATAGATCTTGTGAGTGTGTATATCTTGTGAAGTGGTAGATTGGTTCTAGCTAAGATTAGGAACATTCGACATTAGCTTAGTGCGAAAGTGCACCTAATGTAACGCGAACGTGTACACGGTTTTTGTCCGCCTAAAGAGAGCTTGTTGACATATTGAAATCTCAAGTCGGATACTCGGGGAGTGGAGTAGGGAGAAGAGGTGCTTCGTAGCCGTACCACTATAAAATGTTGGTGTCTTGGTTTGGTCGTTTCTTTCCTTATCTCTTTATATTATTATTGTTGTTATCTAGTTTTAGTTTAGATAGTTATTGCTTGTTCATATTGTGAATCGGTTGAACCTATAACTAGGATCTAAACATTTTTGAAAGTAAACTTTTAAAACGTAAAACAAACATGTAAACTATTTAACCCCCCCCCCCCCTTTTAGTTTCCACAATTATGATGATCCACCAAGGTCTTCCTTCCTTGCCCTACTCCACTCCTCAAGTACCCAACTCGAGAGTTCGTAAACACTACATCCACAAGCTCCTTACTTTGGTAAAGAAGCCTCACAATGTTGTGTACACTTTTATCCGGTAATACCGAGTCCTAACACTGGTAGAATCAACCCTAAGTCGCTTACACTTTTATCTGGTACAAAGCTACATACCGAGTTCTAACACCGGTAGAACTAACCTTACATCACTTATACCTCTTTCAACACAAAGCTAAATATTGTATTCTAACTCCGCTAGAATTTACCTATATACATTCTATATTTGATAAGGTGTTTGTTTGATGAATGTAACGAGTGAATGATGATCTAAGATCAGTAGATAGATCTTGATGAAATGAGAGATGCTTGCAGAAAGTAAACTTAAAGCTTGATCCCATATGCATAACTTGGTTACATCTTCTCCTATTAATAAAATCTCCAATACTAAAACATGTTAGAGATCTTGATCCTAGATCAAAGATTAGTGAATGCAAGAGAGAATGTGTGAAAAAAATTGGATGCCTAAAACAAGATAAGTGTCTTGCTATTTATAGGCAAAACTTGGCACTATTCACCGGTTCTTGTGGTACCTTCCTAGAAGGGTACCGGCCAGTGTAAACCAATGGTACCAAACATTCACTATTTACCAATTCAGGCGGTACCTTCCTAGAAAGGTACCGGCCACTGTAATCCAAGGGTATCAGGTGACTGGTAATGCAAATATGTATTTTTAACTAAAAAGTCTTTTATAATCTTTTAAGATCTTTCTAAGATTTAGGTGATGTCATGCATGAGGTAAATAAGAATTTGTAAAGTTACTTTTGTTTGCTTATTTAAATTTATGTAAGCAACACAATTTGTTTTTAAAAATATAAATAAAAAGGTGTAAGTATATTTTTTTTGTTTTGTTAAGAGGAAGTGTATAATTTACTCTATTCAGAATGTTTGAAAATAAAAAGTCCAAGGTTGATTAAATGTGTAAGTGACATATTTAAAATAAAAAACGTAGAGATATTTGTATGATTTTATTTTGAAGGAAAGTAACTTGGTTGATATAAGAGAATGATGTATGATAAATGATGAGTATGATATATGATGGATATTGAGTTAGAAAACTATTAGTTTAAAACATATAAACTTTATTTTTATACTTCTGATGATTTTATGATTGTCATCGACAAAACACGGATATATCATGAAATATAAATAAACGTTTTTATGACTTATTTGTATTAACACGTTCAATCATTTGATCAATGAAAAGTAAATGGAATCGTCCTTTCTTTTGGCATCATTTAATCGCTTGTAATCGATCTCCAACCAGTCACCGTTCTTGTCGGAATCAACTCATTCTTTTCATTGGTGACAACAGTTAACCACTTGCACGAGATTTACCTACGAACTATCAGATATTAGGTAAATCATTCCTACATCTAGAAGCTTAATCACTTCTAGTTTTACAACATCTTGAACCTTTGGATTGATTCTTTGTTGTGGTTGCACCACTGGTTTGTACTCATCTACCAAAATACTTTTGTGGGCGCAGTAGGAAGGATTTATACCTTTTATTATCATATATTTTTCCATACAATAGCTTCTTTGTTTGCCTTCAACACTACAATAAGCTTTTCTTTCTCATTTCCTATTAAATCAGATGATATAATAACACGTAGCTTTGATTCACTTTCGAGAAAAGCATATTACAAATGTGGCGAGAGGTACTTGAGTTCAAGGATTGGACGCTCTTCAAAATACGTCTTTGGTTTCCCTCATGTACAGCTTTTAATCTGGTCTTCCTTGTTTGACCTTGAAGATGGATCATTCTCTATTAAGTATCCTAGTTCTTCAAGAACCTCTTCATTACTCATGTTCATATCCTCTCCTCCAATAAAATTGGTGTCAAGCAAGTCTTCTTCAAAAATTCCTTAAATATTTTCTTAAACAAGAGACTCAATTGTATCGATGTAATAAAGAGTATCATCATGCTTAGGAGAATATTCCATGGATTTGTCAATATAGAATATTACCTCTTCATCATCTACCAGTAGAGTCATTTTCTTCTCATAGACATCTACTAAATAACAAGATGTGGACAAAAATGGTCGACCTAGGATGAGAGGAACTTTTCTACCCTCATCCATGTCTAATATGGCAAATTCCACCGGAAACACAAATTAGTCAACCTTAACCAACAAGTTCTCCATGATTCCTCACGGATATTTAATCGATTAATCTGCGATTTGAATGGTCATTCGTGTCAGTTTTTGGTTCACCAAGACCAAGCTTGGCATACACTGAGTAAGGCATTAAATTGATGCTAGCTCCTAAGTCTGTCAAAGCATTACGCATACTTAAGTTTCTGATTAGGCATTGGATGGTGAAACTTCCAGGATCAGACATTTTCTTCGGTAATTTTCCATCCAAAATAGCGAAACATTCTCACTCATTATGGCAATAGAGAAGTACTCTAACTTCTTTTTATTGGTTAGGAGGTCCTTTAAGAATTTCGCATATTTTGACATTTATGAAAGGGCCTCAACAAATGGAAAGTTGATATGAATTTGCTTGAATAGGTCGAGGAACTTACCATACTATTCTGCCTCCTTTTCTATCTTGTACCATCCAGGATATGGAAGAGTTTGTTTGTATGGTTGAAGAATCTTGACATGTGTTGTGCTTAGAGAGCTTTAGGATTTCACCTTGTCATTTCCCTCTTAGTTTACTGGTTTGACAACATTTTCATTAGTTGGGAAAGGAGGATCAGTAGTTTGCTTACCACTTTTGGTTGTAACAAAATTCACATGTACATTTGGATTAGTTTTGTGTTACTTGGTAAGCTTCCTGGTTTCCTTTGAGATAACAACTTTGAAATTTGACCCATTTGGTTTTTCAATTCTTGAATTGAGGCTTGTTGATCCTTTATAATAGCATTTTGTCCAACGATGTATTGAGTCAACAATTCTTCAAAATTAGACTTCTTTTCAATATGTTGTTGTTGAGGTTTTTGGAATGGTGTGTGGTTTTCCTCATAGAATCTCGAAGGGCCTTGCTTATATGACAAGGTGTTACCGTTCGACCCACCAGCTTGAAAATTTTCCTTGTCTTTAGTTTACCCAACAAGCATCCTCATATGAGCTCATTGGTTTGTCATCACAATCCTTTTTCAAACGAGGACCACCCCAACACTCACATCATACTTGCATTGCAACGACGGTAGCATTCAGCTTATCAAACTTCTTATTGAACATAGCCATCTGATTAGTCAAGGCGGCTATTTCACTCACCTCATCAGCTTAAATAATTTTAACTGTAGCTCTTCTAATCACTCCATCTTGTGGTGCATACTACTCATGCGTATGAATCACGATGTCTTCGATCAATTTATAAGCTTCAGTTGGAGTCTTATGCATGATTGTCCCTCCAGCTGAGTTGTCAATCGTGTTTCTTTAGGTTTATCGATACCTTTATAGAAAGCTTGCATGATCTTATGCTTACTAAGACCATGTAGAGGGCATTAACAAAGATACTTTTTTAGTTGTTCCCAAGCCTCATAGAGTGTTTCACCCAACATTTAAACAAAATTAGTGATTTCACTAAGCAGCTTTTTAGATAAAGCGGGTGGAAAAAATTGGGCTAATAATTTCTCCTGCATTTGTTCCCAAGTGGTGATGGAACCTGGTGCATTTGACTTGAGCCATTCTTTAGCAGTACTCATAAGAGTGAATGGAAATACGCGAAGCTTATATGCGTCTCCATCAACATCCTTGATTTTAAAAAGCTCCCAAATTTCCAAGAATGTGTGGATGTGATCATTCACGCCTTCTCCTAAAGCGCCACTGAATTAGCATTGATTAAAGATGATATGCAAGAATTGACCCTTAATTTCAAAGTTTTTGACCGTGAGTGCGGGGTAAGTGATTGCGGAACTCGCTCTCGTTCGAGTAGTTTTGGCCAAATCGGCCATCATGCGGTTATCGTCTCCCATCTCTTCCTCATCTTTTGTTTGAAATTCATATTCTAACACAGACTCGAATACCAAATCCTTTTGAGAGATTCCTTCAATTCAACTACTTTTTTTTACTAAGTGTACAAAAGGCGCGTTCGGGATTGGAAAACGGTGATACGATTTCAAACGAATTTTTTTTGGTCATCCACTACACAAATGTGCAAGAACAGGGTGGGTTACCCACGTTCCTCCGCAAAGCGCGAGGGACTAATGTGCAACGGACCGATAACCCCAAAGGCTATTTTGTAAATTGCTAAAAAAATAATAAGTTCACAGTCGTTACAAGCGGTCGTTACTAGCGGTCGTTACTAGCGGTCATTTCTTAACGTCCGTTAAGTAACGACCGACCCAAGGACAATTTTTGTAAATTTTTAATTGCACACTTCAAACTATGCATTAATCAATTGTACATTTTTATATGTTGCTTCTGCAAGTTGTACATTGAAGTGTGGAAATAAATAATGTGAGTGTCTCAATTAACTCCCAAAAAAATTAGTCAATCTTCTATCTATCGAATGTATAATATATTGAAAGGGACAAATCAATATTTCCTTCTTGTCCTCCACATCAAAACCAGCCCAAACAAACCCTCTTTCTTGCTTTGCTCGTCCAACTCAGCCCAACACACATTACTTTGGCTTAGTGTCTTCCTTTTATGTATAACCAAAGCCTAAGTATGACTTGAAAGGCCAAATCATGAGTTGTACTTTCCAGCAGATAAACTGACAAACTAATTCCAAATTTTAGAGTATTTCATCATATAAAGTAAATATCTCCTTTTCCTCTTTCCGTGATCTTTTGAATCATCTAAAACGGAGTTTGAATGAAGAAGTTAGGACTAAAACATTGCAACGTGTCCAAAACTTTCACTCTTCGATATTTTACTTCATTTCTTCTCACTTTCCGTGTCTTTTCACCATTTGCTCCATATAAACACTAAAATACACAGTTAAAGTAATTTAGCATCATATCTAATCAAAACAAGGTAAAAATTAGCAATTATTATGAACATTTGATAGCGAAAACGTGTATAAATTAGGAGCTATCACTGGTCAACCTTTCCTCCATTATGACTCATATCCGATGAATAAGGAGTAACATTGCTATCATCTTTTTCCATCACATATGCGTCATTGATGAATTCAGGTTGAAAAATATGTTGTATTTTAACAGCAAACACATTATAGTCAACAGTATTTGGTACCACAGCCATTGGCTCTGTGTCATAGAAAGGTCTAATATTTGTATCATTCCCAAAATTGCTTATTTCACTTCATTCATTCCCTAACCTATTGCTTGCATTTCCATATCTGCTGCTTTCATTCCCAGATTTGTTGCTTTCATTCCCTGTCTTGCTATAATCATTCTCTAAACTGCTTGCATTCCCTTTATCTAATATTGTCCCACTACTTTTTGTATTTCCTAAACTAACATCTAATGTTTTAACCTCTATAACCTTGCACTCGTGAATCTGCAACTTTCTTCCATTCAACCTATTCTGAATCTCTCGTGTATAAAGTCCTCTTTCATCAATACATTTTTGATGAGGTGTCATTTTATACACTTTTTCAGGGTGGTTTAACCCCCAAAATCGTGCATTTATGCCCAAAATAGGTACTTAATCGTTCCTTTTTAGGTATTTCTCATTTGGAATGCATTTGGAAGAATTACACGTGACTTGGGCTTATTTGGAGAAGAAACGGACAAGACTACGGACCTACACCAACATCACACAAGAATTTCTCTACAGTGACTGGAGACGGCGTCACAAATATAACGTGACACCGTCACAACGAAGACCAAGACGGCATCACATGATCTCATGACAGCTTCAGAGTACATGACCCAATCCATTATCTAGAATATTCTTTATCATGAAGGCGTCACGACTAAAATGCGACGCCATCACACCAATTTTCCTATATATACAAAACCAAATTTAGGATTTTAAGTGTGTAACTTTAGAATAAAAGGAGGGTACGAACCCTAGTTCGTTTAGCAGCTGTTAGGGATGATTTTAGTGCCTAAAACCCTATTATACTTCCTCCAACTCATGTTTTAATCAAGTAAGGTTTATTTAATCATTCAATATGTCTATGTGTTGTTTGATTCATCTATGTTCTTGCTTTATTAACATGCTAGGCTAAGCCTTTTATTGTGTTTATTTATGATTGTATGAAACCTAAAATGTAGATCTTAGTGGTGTTGCTTCTTGTGATGGATGTGCACGTTAGGCTTTAGAAAACTAGCTTCTGTCGGTATCGTTGTTGATATTTCGAGGGAAACATGATTATGTAGAAAGGATACCATCAGGTAACAATCTTCATACTACCTTGCCCCCTAATATGGTTGATCCACTATTAATATATTTCACATGCACTTAGTGTACTCCTAGGGGCTAGGTAATAATCTTCATACTACCTTACTTATACGTTGCTCTAGTGGAATACTAAGTAGATGGCGGGTTCGTGTAATTCGTTCATGACTTAGGAAATAGTTACACAGATCATCACAAGTGTGACAAAGCAACAACACTAGGAGAAGCAATCTAAGGAGTAATACATGATTAAATAAACATAGTCTTTATCTTATTGCTATCACCATTAGTTTAGATTATTATTTACTTAAATAGCTAAAACTAAACCACCTCTCCAATTATATGATTTACTTGCTTTCCATAAAATATAAAAATACAAAAATATTCTTCTCTCAATCCTTAGAATTATGTTAGACCGTGATTAAGCCTTCCCAACCTATTCCTCTAGTGAACGATAACAACCCCCTGAGTCCTGTCTATACTACTACTACAACGATTAGGTGCTCTACCTAGGGAGTTGTAAAACTTCTTGTTGAAGTCTAACGACGATCGCACATTAAGTTTTTGGCACCGTCGCCTTGGGAATAGTTAGGTTTTGATCATAGTTTAGCTTAGTTCTACTTTCTTGAATCCTTTCAAGTGAGACTTTAATTTTTGCACATTAGCTTTCTCGTAGTCTATCGTTTCTTCGTGTTATCTGTTTTGTAACCTATTCTCGTCAACCACCATGGGAGACGAGAATCCTATCCGTACTCTAGGAGACTACTCCAAACCTAACCACGAGGGCTATAGGAATACCATTGAGCTCCCCGCAGGGAACAATGTGGTACCTCTTTGATCCGACACCATCTGGTTGGTGCAAAATAGATGCTCATTCCACGGACTTCGGTCCGAGGATCAAAACCAACACCTCAAGGATTTTCTTAAACTTGTGGACTCACTTGACCTTGACGGTGAAAATAGGGAAAGAACGTGCCTGCGTTTATTTCAATTTTCCCTTCGCGATCAAGCTAGCAATTGGCTTGAACGCCTACCTGCAGGATCCATCTCCACATGGGAGAATCTTACTACCCGATTCCTTGCTCAATTCTTTCCACCGGGAAGGAATGCAAAACTTCTTAATGATATCCTGATGTTCCAACAACATCATGGAGAGTCTTTATCCAAAGCATGGACTCGTTTCAAGGACTTACTCCAAAAAGTCCCTCATCATGGCATAGACCTTTGGCTTCAAGTCTAAATTTTTTATGACCATGTCAATCCTATCACCAGACAAACCATTGACCAATCGACCGGTGGTAAGCTTCGTAAACTCAATGCCGAACAATCCTGGGCATTATTAGAGGACCTCGCCCTCTATGACAATGAAAGTTGGAACGACCCAAGTGATTTGCTAAGCCGGTTCAAGCAATTGTATGCCTCAAGATGTCCCGAGTACATCCGACCGCCGTCTAATCGAGCTCGAAAATCATGTTCAAACATTGGATGGATGCTTATCTTGCTCCGACACATCCCACCCAAGTAACAAAATCACTAATTATGACCTCGCCCTCTATGACAATGAAAGTTGGAACGACCCAAGTGATTTTACTAAGCCGGTCAAGGCAATTGCTTTGCCTCAAGATGTCTCAAGTACTTCCGACCGCCGTCCAACCAAGCTCAAAAGTCAAGTTTAACTCTTGATGGAAGCTTATCTTGCTCCGACACAACCTACTCAAGTGAACAAAATCACTACCTTATGTGAGATCTGCAGTGGTCCTCACGGCACTCAGTATTGCATGGAAGATTCTGAGCAGGCTTGTGTTGACTACGCATCTTCGCGTACAAACGAAATGGGAGGCAAGGGGTTCACCCTGAACCAAGGACCAAGGAGTTTCAATGATTCCACCAATACTTGGAAGGATAAACCAAATTTTAACTGGGAGCGAACTCAAACATTCACGAACCCACAAAATGAATCCATCTCCATCTACTCCTCTAGTTACCAATTAAGGCTTGAAAAGGCGTTACTTGATTTCAACTCTAACTAAGAGAAGAGGTTATCTCACCTAAGAACCCAACTAGAACAACGATAGGACGACATGATTGGAAAGATTAACCTCCTTTGGAAAACTATTTCCGAGAAACTCAATAATGTGTCTACCCCCAAAAATGTAGGAAATCGCATGGCTCCCAAAAGCATTGCAACAATCAGCCATGACAAAAGGGAGGAACTAAGGAAGAAGGGAATCAAAAGCCCATCAAAGTTTCTCTCCCTAAAATATCTCTCTCCCGCATCCATAAAAGAACTAAACAAAATCCGTCAGCTCCAAAACGGGTTCATTTTGTCAATTCAATCGTTATCCTAAGCACAAACAATGATACAGAAGAAGACGACTAATCAACCAATGAACGCGATCTCAACCTCGGTGGTATGGTAAAAGGAGAAGAAGGGGTAAAGGAGCAAGAGATAGAAGTAGATAAAGAAATTAAAGAAGAAGAAGAAAGTGTTGAGGAAATAATCGAGGAGGAGGCAGATGAAAGAGATGGTGAAAACTTTAACTCATTCCCAACCATGGAGGAATTAACACATCATGAATGGCTATTAAAGAATCCTCGACCCCCGTGGGTAAAGGCAAGGTTAAGATCCGAAAGCCCGAACAACATAAATATATCCTGCATGATTAGTCACTTCTTCAAGAGACACGCTTACATAGACCTAGAATCGCCACTCAATATCATGTCTAGGCATAAATACAATCAGATCATGACCTATGGGCTTAGATCAAGACAAAAACCATTAAACCTCAATAAAATTAGCAACTTTGTAGGAAGAATAAGAGGCCTAAAGTTTTTCATAGGAAGCTTCACCTACAAATGCGACTTTATGATATTGGAAGATACCCCTAGCATTATCGATCACCACATTGGAGAAATGGTTTATGGAAGGCCCTTCATTAAGGAAACCGGCCTTGTCTACAATGAAAATGAAGGAGCGATCATGTTCAAACAAGACAATGATAAAATCACATTCAAAATGCCTCATACCATGAAGATATTTAAACAAACAAGAATAATGGGTTTAAGTACCGACTCAATACCCCCATCCTCCTATGAAGAAAACTTTGGCCGCAGAAGGACTCGCTACTATCAAAGCTTACTTATTGGAGATGAGTATAAACAAGACAAAGGTGATAGAAGAGGAACTAGACATTTGATGAGGTTGGAAAAAGAGATAATGGTTAACAAAAGAGAAGTCATATAAGGACGTGTGACTTCGAGTCTAGCTACAAGACTCGCTAATAAAGAAAAGCGCTTCTTGGAAGGCAACCGAATTTACTTTTCTCGCAAATTCGGAGCGTCATGTGTGTTTTAATTCTTTATAATTCGTTTTATTATGTTTGAACTATCTTGTAATCATGCTTTGTTTGTCTTTAACTTCGTCTTAATTGCAATGAAAGGTATTTTGCAAACAATAAGTGTAAGGGAATTTATTCAGCTTTTTGAGCCAAATTCAAACATGCTAAATAAATTATTTAGATTAATTCGCGTTAGTTTCGAGTCATATGATTGAATTGTTAAATCTCAAGTTTTTTTGCAGCCTTTCATACAGGAGTTAACTTATGGAATCAAGTGCACAGACTGTGGAGACGACGTCACGATTCACATGTGATGCCATCACCATGACACCTGTGACGGGGTCACATAAACCCTGATGGCGTCAAACTCCCAGGTTCAGAAAACTTAAAGTTTTTAATTATTTTTGAAAATAAAACTTATACAACATTTAATATATGTATTCTTCTGTTATAAACCTGTAAAAACCTAATGAGTTTAACAATTCTCTCATCCTATCTATCAAGTCAAACCCTAAATTCATATTGTATATTTGCCTATCGCACATTTTATGCTGGGTGTAGTTGTATTTGCCTTTGATTACAGGTTATATTTAATGAGAAAAAGCTTGGAAATTCTTAGGAAGTTTCATTGGATGATTCTCGGAGGACAATTTAACAAGTTATCGCATGTTTCTTCTCCATTATTGAGTAAACTAGGGGAGTACTAGTTTCTTTTTCTTATTTTATTTTCCCTTTATTCGTTTTAACAGGTACTCCTAGAGAACATTGGGGACAATATTCAACTTAAGTGTAGGGGGAAAATAAGCCTTAGAAACTATTCTTTCATTTGCCATTTGCTTTGTTCTTAAAATGATGGGTAATATATCGAAACATAACATAAGAGGTGATTTTTACCAAAATTTAACTTTTTTTATGACACATACCGA
>BQNB010017469.1:0-11728 GCA_026074375.1 Tanacetum coccineum
TATATAAAAGAAAATAAAATGGAAATAAAAATATTTTTGAATTTTTATATTTTTATAAGAACGAAAATAAACTTCCCGAAGAAACGATCTTCAAGGCTCAAACACGAACAATCCCGTAAAAAGGTGTCGCTAAAAAGGTGTCGTCTGGATTTTTTTATGAACATTCCCGTAATATGTAATTTTTACGGGAATTTACCCTATTACCAAATTTGAAAAATTTTCAACACAGTTGTTCATAGATGGATTCCTATAGGAAGTTACTTGCCTCTTGCATAAGCAACACCTTTTTAGCGATTTTTTTTAAATCAAACCGATGCTGAAGTTACACAACTCGCCGCCTTCACTTAACCAAACCGCTGGCAATAAATATAAAGCAAACCGCTGCCAGCTTGAACAACTCGCCGCCAATATAATATTCAAACCGCTGCCAAGTTTTTGACTCAAACCGCTGCTTACATAGGCAACTCGCCGTGTAATAAGTTAATTATTTAAGCAACTCGCCGTTGACCTAGTCAAACCGCCGTGAAGAACAAATACTTAAATAAGCAACCCTCCACGATGAACACAAGGTCGAATTTGACAAAATCACTCAAATAAGCTTTTCTATCCACGAATCAAGGCTCTAACATGCAATACTAAGTGTGTATATCAAGTTTAAACACACCTTAACTCGTATTTCTTTGAGAATCGTCCAAAATTAGGCAACTCTCCACGAAGAACACTAACCTTTTAAAGCTTATAATTCGAACTTTAAGCTTGTATTACACACGAAATTTGTAACAATCTAACCTTTTGATGTGTAGAACAAGTAGAGAGTAAGATTAACCAACAAATAAGCCAAAATCAAAAGTGAGCCGTGGGCTTTTTTCTTCAAAAATAAGCCACGAAATTTGCTAATCAACCACAAGAATCAAACATAAATCCACCCTTGAAGCTCTGATACCAATTGTAGGATCCCTTAACACTTCACTTCATATATTTAAACACGAAATTAGATCAAGAAAAGAGATGAGGAGATGAGTTGTTCTAGAGAGAGAGAGAGAGAGAGAGAGAGATGAGAGAATATGGAAAATGAATTATTAGAAAATAAACAACTAACTTTTCCAAGTGGAAGAGTTCCTTATATACCCCGACACTTAAAAGTGACGCGCGGGATATTTAACTAGGACCCGGGCTCGGGTTTTGCTTGGGATTAAACCCGAAACATATACAATATTAGATTAACTATCGAGCCTGATTCCCGATATTATACTATTACAACATTAACTAATTAAATGACCGAGACTTGTACACGTAATGAACAAACTTCCAGTTCGGCTCAATATTTTGAGGCTAACATCTTATTTCATACAATATTTACCTCAAATTGAAAACTGATGGATCGATTAACTTCTGTTGCACATGTCCACCTTCCAGATACAAAATTAAACTTAAAGTTTTAGATGATACTACATAGGTAGTTGTGGTGATGTTTAATGAAACGGCCACAAGTTTGGTGAAATGCACAGCCGATTCAATAGTAGAATATGAGGACCATGTACTTTTATAGCTTACAGCCTTCTTTTCAAAATATCTATGAATAACTTTGGTACGCAGCAGGGCGATGGGCATTCACCTTTGCCGCAAGCTTTGGCAAACATTGTGGGCACCAGCCACACATTGAAGTTTAAAAGTCATACATACTATGAGCACAACACATATGAAAGCTTCACTTGCTGGAGGATTGTTACAGCTGAAGGGATGGGTGAGAGCGAGGGAAGTAGCATGGCGGTGGAAGTCGTGCCTTCGAGACTCCTGAATTCCAGCGGTTGTTAAGGCACCCATCAGTAACCACCCCTTCCAAGGTTGATGAGGGCAAGAAACATAAAAGCTAGGCAAATATTTCCTTTATAATCTTACGGCGCCAGACAAAAAATGAAAGCAGCACTATTATATTACTTATGAGGAAATTGGTGACGTCTACTAACATGTATGTTATGATTTTAGGGGGGAGGCTGAAGAGTCTGATGCCGAGGCCTCATTTGTTGCAGACACACAGACAGCATCAGGGGTGGGCGACAGTCGTCTGAACACAAGAAAGAACAAAAGGTATGGTAAAACTACACACTCCCTCGACCGCTGAAGTCCACATGAAACATTACACACCACGTTGCTTATATTATTCTTTCAAGCGTGTTGTGGATGACAATGCTACGAGTTAGACAAAGACTGTCTTGCTCCATCTCGGTGACAGCTAATTTCATGGTCATGGGTTTCTGATTGCTCAACAATAAAGTAGTTAGGCATAATAAAAACAATTATGTTGGAAATGTTATTGAATTCCTAGCGTGTTGCGCCTTACACATTACACGTTTTAGGTTTTAGTTTGACAATGTTTTCATTGTTCCACTGTGTTGGTAACTTTTACAAGCATTAACGATGCATATACCAACACACATTTGCTTTTCCCAAAAAAACACTTAAACCACTTGGTAATGTTGAAGTCAATTAGATGTTGTGTATATTTCTAAAGTTTGCAGGCAGACCAAGACACTATGCAGAGATGAGAGCACGTGTATCAAAATGTTGATGTTGCAGCCAGCTGGATATCGGGAATGTTTTACAGATTACAAGCAATGGCAAATTCTACACTGAGAGACACTATACAGGGTCAAAGTGCAAATATCACACAACGAACTAAAGTAGTTAGAAGGATAGGACAAAAATAGGTTTGTAATCGTTTGGTTTAGCAATGTTAGTATTATTCCTATGATGTTTTTTGGATACTATCATTCAGCTAAATATGTATAAAATATCAGACTTAACAAATTACTTATACTCAGTGCCGCATTTCTAAATATCAAGTGTAGATCAAAATATGTATAATATAGCAGCTATATCTATGCAGGGACGGAACATGTAGCCAAACTTTAATCAGTACAATGGCCATACACATGATTCGTTGGTAGGCTTTTCCTTAAAAAAATTACTTTTCAGTTTGTGTATACTGAAAACCCTATTGCTGGATACCAGAAAGACATGAAAGTATGTATAATAGAGTAGGTATGTCTACGCGCTAACGGGACAATTATGCAAACCATAATTACGACAAACACCATACTTATGAGACATTTTTAGGATTTTACAAAAAAATTCCCAATCACCTAACTATAAGTCTCCCTACGCATTGACAACAACTATCTTATCTGTGACAACTTCAATGTTCCCGGTCTTCATATGACAAAAGTAGATGCGCAAGTAAGTTACTATATTTAGCTATAGTTTTCCATAATATTATGGAAAAATAGGTCGGTCTACCGTAACAAAAAGAAAACAGGATCATGTCAGTATAGGTGCGAATACGAGTTTAGAATCCAAAGGAGTTGGAATGGTACCTTAGCATCGTTATTCATACAGTACTCCTTTGGTTGGTAATAGTGTATTCAATCTATTTCATTTAAGTTGTGTATCATAATCCAGAATCGGTAGACAACATAACAGAAGGTTGACACAAAGCTTCAGCTATGAAACTCATGTGTTTCCTTCAAACTCTACATTTAATACCACACTAAATATGGAACTTCAATTACAGAATACCAAAAGCATGTCTATTTAAATTCTTCAAAAGATACCAACAAATATACTAACCTCACTATTCAAACTTCATATGAACTATTGATCAATCAAATCCTCTAACAAGCTATGAATACAGGTATACTCAATGCCACCAACATTTCAATACTTCTGATGAAATCTGCATTTACAACCATATTTCATTTTTTGTGGGAAACACAGGAATGAACTTCGCTGAAAACCACTCGCTCGCTAACATACTGCAACCCTCTGTGAGAATACAATCAAATACAATTATTAGATAAGATGGAAGAGTATAGAGTTACTGTGGTCTACAACTGAAAGAAATAGGAACCTCAATCCCAAGTAAACACAAAACGAATATGTCTAATCTGACAATTTTTGTTTATCACATGGTTTGGTAAACATAATGTTATGATTTTAGGTACCTCGGCAATACCAGACCAAGGCAGAACCAATCTATACCAACAAGCAATAGCATCTACATCTACTTATCCCTTCTCCGACACCCACAGGAGAAAAACAGGTGCAAGGGCCATCAAACTGTCAATAATTTTAGTTGCTTTTAAAAACATCCTACATTGTTTTTTTTATTTTTATTTCATATTTTGAAAAGTGTATCCTGGCATGGTAATTTCAGGAGCAACCACTAAATGTAAATCAAGAAACACTACAAAAGGAGTTGTATTTACCTCAAGAGGTACATTTAAAAAATATTATGCTTCCTTTACTACAAATACCATCTATGGCACCTGTTGCGTATCTGAAACTAAACAACTCCATTCTACATTCTATAATATATCAACATTTTCTTACTAATGTTACTACTTCTGATATAGGAGCCAAAGTTTCCTACCATAATATTGGTGCACCATCATACCAATGTGCCCACTATAATGCAAGCATGTGGTATGAAGAGAGAATTAACAAGGGGAATCAAGCTGTAAATCCATCATTTTCTCTGTGCTGTCAGGAGGGTAAACTCTGACTACCCAATTTAATCTAACGCCTCATCCATTGCACAACTTGCTGAACTATAATGATCCAGCTACCACCCGGTTTAGAGACCAAATAAGAGTATATAATAGTATGTTTAGCTTCACATCTTCGGTGCTAGAATAGATCATTCAATAAATAACAGTAGTGTCTACACATTCAGAGTAAATAGACAAAGCTATCATAGAATTGGGTCCCTTCTTCCTAAAGAATGCACACAACCTAGGTATGCCTAAATTTGGTTCTTTGACACCGGAAATGAGGATAGAAATTGCATGGGTGCCTTTACTGATAAGGATAATAGCGACGCAGTGGATGCTATAACCATACAGACTTTGATCTAAATGTTGGATCAGTATAGTTCAATAGCCAAGGCATTCCGGATGGCAAGGGATTGGTGTCATTCACATGCTTCTGTCAACGTTGAATTACATTTGCTATCCGAGAGAACAAATGCAAGACAATACAACAAGCAAACCGTAGTTGAGGTTGCAGCCCTAATCACTAATGATTTTGGCAACGGGATCCCTTCAAGAGACATCATTATGAACAAGCTACATTCTTGACCCAAAAGAATCTCAGAATTGCATCCATCATACATGGCCCGGCAATATCCAACGTTGTTTATGTATGGAGAAGATGGTTTCCATGACAAGATACCTTACTACACTAACAGAGGTAATCGGAAAACTAACCGTGGGTTTGTGACAATGAAGGAGTACTATTCTTACATTATTCAGCAAAGAAATGACCAAGGTAATACTTTAGTAAGAGGAGGGCGTCTATTTCAACGATACTTGGTCGATGCATACTCGGTCGTTGAAGAACAGCGCCTTAAGTGGACACGGAATAATCAAGACACCTTGCAGGTAGATTTGTATCACAATGTATGTGATACTGTTACAAGAGGGGACACAAACACGGCGGGGCTTGGTCAAAGAATAGTTTTATCCGGTACTTTTGTTGGCGGCCCACGATGCATGATGCAAAATTACCAGGATGCAATGGCCATATGTCGTACGTATGGCAACCCATACCTTTTCATCACATTCACATCTAACCCAAAGTGGCCCGAGATCAGTGAGATGCTCGTTTATATCCCTGGACAAAAAGCTCATGATCGACCGGAAATAGGAACAAGAGTTTTAAAATAAAACTAACTGACTTATTGCATAATCTTACAAAAAACCAAATATTTGGAGCAACCGAAGCAAGTAAATACCCAAGACCCTTATTTACGTGTATCTTTAAATTGTAGCTCTCTCTATCCATAACTGATATTTTTATTGCAATTCCTTTTAGTTGTGTATGTTATTGAGTTTCAAAAATAGGGGGTTGCCGCACGCACATATTCTACTATGGTTGGAAGACAAGAGTAATGCAAGACGGTCGCTCAGATAGATGATATAATCTCAGCAGAACTGCCATCACCAACAGATGACCCAGACGGGTACAAGCAGTTACATATTATATGCTACATGGACCTTGCGGTAAGGATGTGAGATACGCTCCATGCACCACAGAAGGTAAATGTTCCAAGAATTATCCAAAACAGTTTTACGCAGAGACTGTCCTTGATGAAGATGGGTACCCCATTTACCATCGCCGGGACAACAAATCATCTTTCAAAAAAGGGAAGTTCACATTCGATAACAGGCATGTGGTGCTTCACAACCGTTACCTAATGCTCAAATACCAGGCCCACATCAATGTGGAATAGTGCAACAGATCAAAAGCAATTAAGTACTTATTTAAGTACTTAAACAAAGGCCCTGATAGAGCAACAGTTGTAATATAGGAAAATGTTCGGAAGGGTGATCATGTGACATCAGAAAAGGTGGTGGCAGTTGATGAAATCAACAATTACTTAAATTTTAGATATTTAGCACCGTGCGAAGCTGTGTGGCGGCTCTTTTCATTTGATATCCACTACTCATATCCGTCCGTGATGAATCTAAATTTCCATCCCCCAAATCAAAACCCAGTCACATTGCGGGACTCAGAATTCTTAACAAGTTTGCTCGAAAAGGAAGGTATCAATGTTACTATTTTTACTGATTGGTTTGACTTAAATGAGCGCGACCCATCAGCCAGAACACTCACATATGCTGCACCTACCAAAGCTATATGTGTGGCATGAACAGTTGAAAATGTGGAAACCACGAAAACAGAAAAAATGCATTGGCAGGATCGTTTACTTAACCCCAGCCTCGGGAGAGCGTTATTTTCTGAGAATTTTATTAAATGTTGTAAGAGGACCAAAGGATTTTGATGAACTAATGACGGTCAACAACAGATTATGCCACACATTCAAAGAAGCCTGCTTCGCATATGGCCAGTTAAATGATGATAGGGAGTGGACAAAAGCTATATCAGAAGCGAGTTTATGGGCATTAGGCCCACAGCTCCGTGACCTATTTGTTACAATCCTACTATTTTGTGACGTTAGCAGGCCACTTAAACTATGGGAAGAAACATGGGAATTTTTGTCTGACGATATTCTACACAGAAAACGGAAACTATATGACTACCCTAAGTTGCAACTGTCAATCGAAACGATTCAAAACTATTGCTTGGTTGAAATCCAGGAATTACTGAACAGGAATGAAAGATCTTTAATAGACTTTCAAAATCTGCCACGCCTCAACCACAATTGCTAACAAATATGGACAACCGTCTCATCAGGGAAGCATTGAACTTTGATATGAACAAAAGTAAGATTGAACATGAAAGGCTTCACCCACAATTAAACCTGAAACAACGATTAATCTATGAACAGGTTATTCATTATGTGCATAACCAAAGATTTCAGTTTTATTTTGTTTATGGCCCAGGCGGCACAGGGAAAACCTTTTTATATAATACCATCATCGCAAGATTAAGGACAGAAAGAAAGATTATGCTTGCAGTTGCCTCTTCAGGTAGGACATTTTAGACTTACTTACTTACTTAACACTTAGCATCTCAAAAAAATTCACCCACAATGGTTTTACAATTTTAAAATAAGGATTACGGCACTGCTACTGCCAGGTGGAAGGACAGCTCATAGCAGATTCATCATACCGCTGGAATTATTGGAAAACAGCACCTGTGACATAAAGCAGAATACCTATTTAGCTAAACTAATGCAAGAAGTGCAGCTAATCATTTGGGACGAAGCACCCATGACACAAAAATACTTGTTCGAGGCATTGGACAAAAGACTAAGGGATATACTGGGGTTTCAGAACTCGAAAAAAAGAGCAAATTTTTGAAGGCATGACAGTGTTGTTGGGAGGAGACTTTAGGCAAATTCTACCGGCCATACCCAAAGGAAAAAGGCCAGATGTTGTTCAATCATGCATAAACCGCTCTGAATTGTGGAAGCATTGCAATGTTTTCACACTCACACAAAGTATGAGAGTCAATGAATATTATCCAAATGGAGAGATTAATAATCGAAAACATGAATTTAACCAATGGGTTCTATCTGTGGGGAACGGCACCGTACCTGCCAAAGCTAAAGATGGGGAAGATGAGCCAACCTGGATTCAAATTCTCGAGCAGTTCCTAATAAAATCATTAGGCTCTCTGATCAAAAAGATTGTTGCCGAGACATATCCTAATTTTATTGAAAGGTAGCATGTCGATGAATGTTTAAAAGAGCGGGCTATTCTAACTCCCAGAAATGATGACGTGGACGAAATCAACACCTATATGTTTAACAAGCTGGCTAGGAAGTCCGTAACCTACAATAGTGCTGATGAAATTTGTAAAGCATCAACAGAGTCTCTAGACCAACAGGAACTATACCCAACTGAGTTTTTAAACACGTTGAACTTCTCAGGAATGTCGTCCCATGCGTTATGCCTTAAAAAGGAACTACCAATAATGCTTCTAAGGAATGTTAACCCCACCAAGAGACTATGCAATAGAACTCGGTTGATCATTACTGAACTCAGCAAATTCGTTATTCACGCAAAAATCCTTACTGGATCCCATGTGAGAGACAACGTGCTTATACACAGGATCATAACAACATCAAACCAATCAAAATGGCCCTTTGTTTTGAAAAGAAGACGGTATCCCGTGAAGCCATGTTACGCAATGACGATTAACAAAAGTCAGGGGCAGTCCCTTAATTATGTCATCCTATATTTACCCAATCCTGTGTTCAGCCATAGTCAACTATATGTGTCACTATCGAGGGTGACAAACCCAGCGGGGCTAAACATACTAATGACCGAATAAGCTGACCCAGAACTTAAAAACTTTACCCATAACATCGTATACAAATGACAGAATAAGGTGACAACCTACTTTGACTGTGTGGACTTGCACATGATTCTCGGATATAAGCATACTCTAAAAGGAAACAAGGTACCAAATGCTTTTTAACCCAATTCAGGGTAATTGACTCAAAGGCTATGAAAATAGCACAACAAACATTGGAAGAATCCATTTGATGTATGCTTCAACTATATTTTTGTTATATCATAATAAATAGAGCTTTTACATCATGTCAATTGATTAACTATCTATAATGAACTGTACTTACAGTAAAAAAACCTAGCAATCGCCCATTCTAAAAGCAAACAACAACACATGAACAAGGACTAATTAAAGCACAAACCTGTATTTGGATTCTTTAGATTTCATTCCCAAACTCAGCCAAAGTTACTTTAATGGGGGCAACGAATATTGAGGAAATGAAGTGAATAAACGCAGTAATGTTTCTCTTTTAAAAGTTATAAGTCAAACAATTTGACTTTTTACAAAACAGTTTTTTATAACAATGCCTTATATTTCAAAACACATCTCAAGTTTATATCCCTACACATTACGACGCGAAATCCCGATCTGTGCATAATTCAGGAACTAAAAAGGGTCAATTCAGGAGACCTACACCGATCACAACACAGACGCCTAAATAGATGAAACAACCACCACTACCATTGCAAGAATACAACTCATGTACTGCGAAACAAATTAAAAGCCAAAAACGAGTGAAAGCATTAGCATAACTCCATACCTCCACCTGACTATGGAGTTTAGAGCATTTTGGTAAACACAGAAAAACAAACACAAATTCCTATCTCCATATAAAAACTTCCAACAACCTACAGAATTTAATGAATTGCAACTCCCACTGCGAGAATACAACTCATGAAAAGCAAAACAAATCGTAACTCGACAACTCCACCGACCTATGGGGTTTTTAAACGTTTTTTGTAAACACAGACAAATAAACACCAATTCCTATCTACCTACAAACTTGCAACAACCTGCAAACCTTAATGAATTGCATAAAGCGAAAATTTGGAATGGGAAAAATTGTCGCACATATAACAAAGTCACTTTGGTACCTTACTATAACTTTTAAACCAAGATAACTGCATACCCTCAGTCACTATGATACAACATGGGAAAACTTTACCGGTAAACAACTATTACCATACCCGCTAACGCAGCACAATTACAACAACACCTACAGATAACACTAATGAAATATCCAAAAGAGCCATACGCACAAATTCTAACTGAGCTACTAAATTATAGCATAACTACATACACAATCAACAACTAATGAACAACTATTACCATACAGGAGTAAACCATTGAGGATCCATATGCCAAATAACTAATGAACAACTATTACCATACTAGAGTAAACTGGATCTCAAAATAATTATTTATAAACCATAAACAAACATCAACACATTAGCAAACTATATTCATTGATTCCATTGAAAACATTACAGTAGTATTCCAGATGTTAACATCATAAAATCTCAAAACCAGAGTCTGACTTATTCATAAACTCAATAAAAACCACAAACCATGAATCCCTACTCTGTTTCTTCCATTTCAGCAACATAACTAGCCTTCAAACGCATTCCAACATGAGTACCAGCCAATAATTGTTCCAAAACTCCAAGCATTGCAGAATCACGAACAACCATCTCCTCCATGTAATCCAAAGGCTTCAATGCTTCTCCTCGCTGTCCTAATGTCTCCAATTTAGCTATCAACCTTTGGCTCTTAATGATACTCACCCTAAGGGCGGAACAAAGATCACACATTAACGTAATAAAAGATTCATCTGCACCACGTGCTTGAACAAAGACAACCTTCATCTTATCTTGCAGACAAGAGGAATCGGCCACCTCAGCTAGCTTATTTAATATATAAAGATCAGCCATGGTCAAAACCTTCAATGAAAGAGTGTAGATGTATATCCGATAGGAAAAAATAAAGCAAAATTCAGATTTAAATAAGCAACCATAGAAACTCAAAAGGCGACCAAGTAAAAAGTAACTGAAATGTCTCATAATCATTATTAACTAAGCAGAGAATTAACCCAAGGATTTAAACATACTAATGACAAGTAACTAAAACTCCATAAATACTCAAACTCTTTGTCTTTTGTAACTACACTTACCTAAACAGAGTAAACCATTGAGGATCCATATGCTAAACAACTAATGAACATACCAAATTATGCAAGACATTATCTGTTATCCATACCTCAAGTGGCCCATTCCAACAATGCACATTCATTTCAGCGTTAACCTCTTATCTAACTACTTTAACTTTTGTAGCTGAATTTCCTTCACCGAACTAAAAAATTCAGGCCAAGGTTCGAATCACATATATACCACAGCTAAACCGTTTGCAAGACTACACGTCCATATGGACATAACCTGCAAACACCAAGAACAAACCAAATTAACCCATTTCCATGGCTGCGCCATCATATCAGTCCCATGGCTAACAAATTCCAAAAAAACAAATTAACTCCTTAACAGTTATGGGATGACCTAAGCTTTAGGTGTTTGCATTTACCAAGAGCGGCGCGGCTATCAATCCCAATGCTAACAAATCCTGATAAAAGAAATTTACAACGGTAGAGGATGACCTAATCTTTAAGTGTTTGTATTTACCAATATCGGCACAGCTCCTATGTCGGAATGTAAACAGCACCAGCACAAACTACAACACTGCAAACTACAACTAAACGTCTCTAACAAAACAAATTATGAGCTTATTAGGTTTCATTGTACACCCCATCTACCTTTGACAAACCACACATCAGCTAGAACTACAACTAAACTTCTCTAACATAACAAATTATGAACAAAACAAGAAATTAAACAACATAATCAGCTAACTACAATTC
>BQNB010017469.1:12789-52519 GCA_026074375.1 Tanacetum coccineum
TATATAATAAAAATACATATACGTATACTAAGCTAAGTATCATACAAATTATTCTTAAGAAAGAATAATAAGTAATCAACACAGGTATCGTTCTCCTCGGTGAGAGGTGAATGGAAATTTACGGTTATGTCGAGAATCGAGCTTGAATATCATAAAAGATTTGGTTTTGGAATCTATTTCTACTAAAAAAATGCAAACAATTAAAGGCAAGCAAACAATTAAAGCAACAAAACATTAAGCATTAAAATGATAACGGGAATTTAAAAACGCGACTTTTAAGCAAGTAAATCAAATTTTAACCCTAAAAATGTAACTTTCAAATCTAAAAGTCCTAAATGACAAAAAATAATTTTAGAAAAAAAGAATTATATTTTTTTGACTTTTATTTATTTTTTTATGAATTAAAAACAGATTTAATCTAAATTAAATATAAAAAATAGCAAACTAATTATTAAAATTTTAGAAAAATTACAGAAAATACTTTAATCTATTACTAATGTAAGAAAAATAAAAACTAGAAATAAGTTAAATGGAATAAGCTGCAAATAAGCAATAAAAGCCTAATCAACAAAACTGCTAAAAAGAGTATAAAATAAAACTGGCCCAATGGTCTAACAGAAAAGACCCAAAGGCGCAGTGGTAATGTGTGGTGTGTTAAGGTATGCTATAAGAAAGGGGGAGGTCACAGGTTCGAGCCTTGGACCTGTCCTTTTTATAAAACTTATTTTTTTATTTTCTTTTTGAAAAGCTAAAGTATAAGCTAAAATAAGAACTTTTAATGAAGGGCTTTTTAACAGAACCTAACAATAAGCTATAAAAAGCTTAATCAAAAAGGGGCAGATTAGCTTTTAAGCTATAAGGATTTAGCTAAAACTGATAGGCCATTTTGACTAAATAAGCAACTAAAAAGTTAATAAGCTAAACACAGATTTGAGCCTAGACCTAATAAGCAGTAAGAACTAGAAAACAAGCACATAGAATAAGCTAAAAACAACAACTAAATGCAGAAAGATAAATGACTAAAAATGGCTTTAAAGGGCTAGACCAATGATTTTAAACTAAGCTATAAGACTAATAAGTACTTAGAATAAGCTGACAACTAAAAAGAGATTAAATACTATAAGCTAACAATACAAATAAGCAAGAATTAAGCTATCCAGTTAAAGAGATAAGCTAGAAAAAGACTTATGAAATGACAGTTACACTACTATGACTTTTGGAGTTTTTGAGAATGAAATGACTAATTGCAACTAAATTATAAGACTCAAAGGACTTTGGACAAACTAGAACCTGAATACAGATGAACTTTAGACTACAATAAGCTACATTAAACAAAATTTAACAAAAGAAAAACTAGAATCAAATCTCAATTTGAATCTGCAAAACTTGACTTTTAAGAAAATTTTATGAACAAGCATGACTGTTTTTTTTTTTTTGCAAAAGGATTTTCCAACACCATTTAACTTAAAACAAATGGAATTGATGCATTAAAAAACTCATTAGAACACAAAAACACTATACTTTAAAAGCACTTTCACGAATCCACGGATCCAACAGTTAAGACACTATTAAGAACTAGTAGATTGAAAATTTGATTAAACAAACCTTAAAACTTTAGCAAAACTGAATTTAAGCTTATAAAAGCTAACACTCAGACCTTATTTGAGCTTATGAAAACTGTTTTGAAATCTAAAAGCTACACAAGCAGTCTTAACTATGTTAAAACTGCTTGTGCCAAACACCCCTTTAAATTCCTAAAATCAGTTTTTAAACTCAAACAAGCCTAGATAAGCTATGAAAACTAAAAACAAACTAAGACTTAAGACATTTTAAGACAATTAAGAAAAAATTATAGAAAATTAAGCACTTAATGATTAACTACTCTAATAAGCTATATAAACTAATAATTGGACAGGTTTGATGCAAACAAAAGAAACAAGCTTAACTAAATTCCATAAGCTAATTCTAAAGTAGACAAGCACAATTAAGCATATAATAAGCGGAAATAAGCAGTATAATAAGCTGAGATTGAAATTGAGCTAAAATAATGAAAAGTAAACATACCTTAGTCCTCTGCTTAAACAAGGACAAAAATGCTCATTAGAGCTTATCTACTAGCTCCAGCTTGTTGTAAACAAGCTGGTAATAAAATCCATAAGCCTATCCCTTTCTGACTTATCATCTATTACAAAATTAAAGCAAATAGAAACAGAAAATAAGCAGTAATAAGCAAAAGAGATAAGCTAAACAGTTATAAGCTATTAAATGAGAAAAGGATAAGTACCTTGATCCTAGCTCAAACAAGGATCATAAATGCTCAAAGGAGCTTATCTACAAGCTTCAGCTTATCAAAGATAAGCTGGTATTGTCCATAAGCCCATCCGTAATTGGCTTATCATCCAAAAAAGCTGAGGTAATTTTGAGGTTGGAATGGCTTATTCAGCTAAGCTTTTAGCAAAGCTTAAGTGAATAAGCAGTAGCTTATAGTTAAGAGAGCTTATTAGAGCTCATTAAGTTATATCCAAACACATGTTTACAAAGATTTATTAAACTTAAAACAGAATTTAAAGGCACAATGTAAATGAAACTGATACTTTTATTAAAAATTGAAACGTTTACAAGCTTTTAAAGGAAGAAATACATTAAAACAAAACAATAAGCTAAAGGGTTACAAAATTAAGCTACTAAGACTAAAAATAAGCTAGATTCCTACACGTCTCTCAAGTGTGACGAGCCTCTCTATTTATAGTGAAGAGGGGAAGGATCCAGAACCTCTAGGAGCGTCCCAAGCCTTCAATCTCGTCTCTTCAATCCAAACCGCCTCTAATTCGTTCATCCTTAGCTCTTGGATCATGTGCCATGTCTCATAGCCAATCAAGTTGCTGGGGATTGCCAGCGTGGCTATTAAGAGTGTCAGAGTTGTCAGTTTATCCTTCTAGAAAGAGTGAAGAACGAGTATGTGGAGAGGGGTTGATTTTTACCCTGTTTGTGTAAATGTAAAAGAGGGAGGGAAAAGAGATGATCCACAGTAATATTGGCCCGTCAGTTTCACCTGGACAGGATTTAGGTTTTGGGCTTTTGTTTTATAACTTGGGCCAAATTGAGTTTTAGGCTTATGGGCTGGACTCATATATAAGGTTTAAGGGTTTTTGTATAGACACAAAGTTAATGGGCTGACCCGGCCCAATAAAATGGGTACGGGTTGGCCCATTAAGGATGTATACGCCTTCAGCTTCGATTTCTCGTACTCTTTCTATTCCCGTGCTCGGTTTTGTCCGTTTTACCTTTGTTTTTGTCCTTTTATTTAATATTCGTACCTGCAAGACACAAATCACAAAAAATTGACAAAACACATATATACAATGCATTTTTCATGTATTTTGGTCTTTTAAGCTCATTTTAATAAGGAAAAATGATATGTGATTAGACACATATCAAAAATCTTCCATACTAAGCTATTGTCGTATCCTCACGCAATGTTATTAATACACGCTTAAAACCAAAAATTCCAATCCCCCTAAACTAATCACCTCGAAAATTAGCTAAGTGCTCATCTAAGGGGATTAAGAAATCAATAGTTTTGAAACGCCCTGTTTTACCATTTCTTTATATATATATATTTTTCACAAGTGACTATATGCTCGACTTTCATTATTTAATTATAACTTTTAGGGTCACGGAACAAGAAGCACTTATAAATAATGTCTACAAGGATAAATTCATCGTCCTTGATTTTTCACCTGCCCCAAACCAAACTTAAAAACGAAATCATTGTTAAATACAAGTTAAGATGCTAACACTACTCATAATTGTAATTTGTGTAAGCCTAGACTAACTTTTCACTCCCGATGGATAAATATCTATAAATGTGTATGTGCTCATTTCGAATTTTGACCATCCAATCGACATTCTAAGAAATTTGTAATCCTTCTAATTGCAACGTTCCACCCAAGAATTATGATTTTAAAGGCGAGATCATTCCATGTAGCGACTTTCTTCTCGGCACATCCCAGCCGAGACCAGCTTAGGTGACCAGGCTTTTGACACCCCGCAGAGAATAGTATCGGAACTCACGGACCTTCGGTTTCAACAACTCTTTGGCTTCCCGTTAAATAAATACTTCATTTAGAAAGACCACACTTAAAACGAAATAGTCTTAGTTCAAAAGCATATTTAAATTTAAGAAAAAGAGATTTTCCCTATATTTATTAAATAAACTCGATGCGTACCTTAATTTCATTATAATGAATCTCTCAAACGAAGAATTAAAACTAAGAAATCAGCAAAAACCTAAAGTAACATTATTTATTTAACAATTATATAAAGTTTATTAAGCTGGTGGGAGCAAAAAGCCACAATTAACCTCTATGAGCCTTAAAGAGATCCAACTACTCTATGTTTAACATCTAACTTATATAAAACATCATTTTTTGTTCTTCGCAAATTTAAAATCTCTAATAAAAAGATCCGCGAATTCTTAGTCTAATAAAAACAAGCTTTGCATATTTAGAGTCTATCATGGAAACTTACAAACTCTTGGCTTTTTCAAGCTAGAATTCGCATTTTAAAGCTTCTTGTATAAAAGACTAGCAAAAGCTTAAATTTATATAAGTTAAGGGGCAAGCTAGAGCGCAACATGCTCGATCAAGTCAAAATTTATTCCTTAAAAAGACAAAACATCGTGTCAAAACACTTATTCTATTTTTGAAAAAAAAAATTGGCATATTTTTGCTATTTTTTGGTGGCAAGACGGGATTACATGAAGACAAGGCAAATGCAAGTAAGATCAATTCGAAAGATCCCACATACTAAGAACTACACTTGTCCTCATGTGAGACTGTCACCCCATATTAATTTCAAGGCAAATCCAATATTAAAGTGGTCTTAACGCAAATCTAACGTCGTTTATTAATTATGCTAATTTATAAATGTTAATCAATACAAATCTAGAATATCGATTCCCATATATAACATGGGCGCAGGATCAAGATCGTTTGAACGATGGACAAAACACTATCACGAGAGTCTTATAAAATCCGAGCAATCTAGGACCATAAACACAAAAACACGAAACATGAGAAAGTCAGAGCGAGCCTCCTCACATTACAACTTATTAATAAAAAGTATTAGACAACTACTAAGGATAAGCATGGGTTGCCAACCACGAAGCGCTTGTTTTTGTGCGAGTCTCTAGCTTGACTCTCCCCATATCATCGTGATATTAGGGACGAAACAAGTGGAAGAGCAAACTTCCATCGGATATTCATATGCCACCGGCTCTAATGATAAAAATGAAAAGCAGAGATGTCGGGGTCAAAAATGATATCCTCACTCCCGGAGGAGAGAGGAAGAGAAGAATTCACCGGATAAGTGAAATAAGGAAGGAAAATTCGGATAACATATGTGAAGGAAAGATAATGGCGATCCCTCAAAGGCAAGCCACAGATGCGTAGATAAAAATTTTCCTCAAGACTCCCGTGATCGAAAACTTTTGACAAAACTATTCAAATCTCTTTATAAGGTCATGCCATTAAACTTCTCGGGTCATGATCTAAAATTGCCTCGGGGGGGGAGATTAGGGATAGTGTCATTTATAAGCAAACTTTCAAGATAGATTATATCTCCCTCCGAATCGTGATAACCGTTCTTAATATCCGTAGAAATATCCATAACTAGAAAAGCATTGATCTCATCAATTTCTCCCTCATGGTCGAAACACAAGATAACTCATCCTTTTATCAACGGAAAGTGGTGGTGACTAAAAAGCTAGGCTTTATCAACGTGATTATAAACAAATAATAAGATTCCATTACTCTTGAGTCCTCTAACACCTCAATCAAAAAGAGGATTTACGTGACTAAGATATAAATACATCGTGCTAGGATAGCCCGCTCGAAAAGAGGGTTTTCGAGTAAATATGATATAGGAACAATGTCGGCGAGCCGAAACGTCCGTCATCGTATAGTGAGAGAGTGTGCGCGACGACGAGACAGGCAGTGAAAAATTAGAAAGTACATCTATAGTACTAGCTTTCTGATAGTACAAGAGATGTCTAAGGAGAAACGGGTTCTCGGGTTGATGTGCGCGACATCAGTAGGGTGATAACTTGACTTCGGTGTTCTTGTCTTGAGAGCATGACACGACTACTCATGTTATGCTGTGACTACGAGATCACTCTCGAAAGTATCCTCGGACTCACTTAGGATTGGAACAAGGTCCTCAACACTAGACTTTATGAATTCGTCCGATTCCTTTTCAGGAATAATGCTAAGATCCTCATCCCCCATGATGAGAGAGTTCGTAATTGGTGAGTTGGGTGTGATTTCAACTAACAGAGGAAGTTCAGATTTAATATCTCTCAAAGGAAATAGAACTTTTCCTCAGTCATCGCACTCAATAAAAAATAATTGAAACGGTCCTAATAGCACGGTAGTATAAGTACTAAGTTTAGCAGCCTGCTCTAGTTGTTGAAGCTCTTTCTTTTTATTAATCTCAATACTCATTCCATTGAATTTACCTTTAAGCTTATCAATCATACTTTCACATTCCCTCTAACGAATATCAATTTCTCCATTACGATAATCTTTCATCTGTACGTCATTACTTAAACTTAACATTTCATCTAAATAATGTTGCTTAAGATCCTCCATATCTTGGATACTCATTTCTTGAAAAGGTGTTTGATCGACGCTAGCCGCCTGCTTTTGTTGGAAAAAGTTTTCACAAAATGATTATATCATGTTGAGAAGTTCATTCTGTAACTCTTCTAATTTATCCCATTTATCGTGCACATCACTTATCCCCTGCTGATTAAGGTCTTCTTGATGATTTATGGAATACTGCGGGGTTGGTCAAAACCGATAGTTAGAATTTAATGGCTCAAAGTGTTTGATTCATCATATTACATTAGAAAACTTCATGAGGACCCCCACAGCTTTTACAGCAAAGATATTGTTGTGGAAAACTCGATGAATTTTGTGGATAATACATTATCACAAAAGATATTTGATTGTAGCTCGTTCCAGCACATAAGCAACGTGAACCGTGGTGGACAATCATAACAATGATGAGAATCATTTCCACATAACTCGCACGAGTATGATTCGTACTAGGGTTGTGGAGGGTGGGTGAAAACATTTGGAGGATCATTGAAAGAATTCGAATTTGAATCATTAACCGAAGACTTTTCCCAGCTTCCAAATTGCAAAAAAACAAAATCCACCTCCAAATAATGTCCACACCTCACACATGTACACCGTTGACAACGTACACCATCTTCTAACGGATCTTTACAATGAAAACAATGAAATTGGTTGAACGAAGATGTTAGGGGTTATGAATGTGGGTTAGAAATATCGGGAGTTTGATTATAAGAATAGTCATAGACGGGCTCATCTCCGAAACTCATATTGGTACAATGCCGACAATTTCCACCGTTAAATGGACCTCCACATCACGAGCATCTTGAAAACCAAGACATTTTGAAGAATTATCGGATAAGAAGGTTAAGAGAATAAGAATTAAACGAATAAGAGGATAAAAAAGAATATTTATAGATTTTTCAAATAAAACATAAGAAATAAAAAAAATTGGTAACCGAAAGTCAATAGTGCATGGTAGCTCTCTAGAAAACGCACAAAGAAGCGGAGGAGCAGGTAAGCACGAAGCGTTTTAAAAACCTTCTCCTTTTGGGTCGAAGTCCGCAGGCTCGACCATCCTTATACCTCTCTTATAGTTTGTTAACTAAAGATGAGTCAAAACGACAATTACAAACAGTTATTTTTAATATTAAAATAAAAGAAAATAAGAATAGAAGTGTAAAATATTTTTGTATTTTTATGTAAAATAAAATAAAAACTTTCACGAGGAAAGGATCTTCAAGGCTCGAATACAAACAATCCCGCAAAAATCACTACACCTCTCCCCGGCAGCGGCGCCATTTTGATGTTCGTCTAAAACACGTATCAAACAAATAACCCTCAAATATATATATATATTATATATAATAAAAATACATATACGTATACGTAAGCTAAGTATCATACAAATTATTCTTAGGAAAGAATAATAAGTAATCAACACGGATATCGTTCTCCTCGGTGAGAAGTGAATGGAAATTTACTTTAATGTCAGGAATCGAGCTTGATATCATTAAAGAATTGGTTTATTGGAATCTATTTCTAACTAAAGAAATGCAAACAATTAACGCAAGCAAACCTAAATAAAGCAACAAAACATTAAGCATTAAAATGATAACGAGAAATTAAAAACGCGACTTATAAGCAAGTAAATCAAATTTTAACCCTAAAAATGTAAATTTCAAATCTAAAAGTCCTAAATGATAAAAAATAATTTTAGAAAAAAAGAGTTATATTTTTTTGACTTTTTTTTTATGAATTAAAAACATATTTAATCTAAATTAAATATAAAAAATAGCAAACTAATTTTTAAAATTTTAGAAAAATTACGGAAAATTCTTTAATCTATTACTAATGTAAGAAAAATAAAAACTGAAAATAAGCTAAATGAAATAAGATGCAAATAAGCAATAAAAGCCTAATAAACAAAACTGCTAAAAAGAGTATAAATTAAAACTGGCCCAAGGGTCTAACAGAAAAGACCCAAGGGCGCAGTGGTAATGTGTGGTGTGTTAAGGTATGCTATAAGAAAGGGGGAGGTCACAGGTTCGAGTCCTGGACTGTCATTTTGTTTTTTTTTTTTTATTTTGTTTTTATAACTTATTGTTTTTTCTTTTTGAAAAGCTAAAAGTATACGCTAAAATAAGAACTTTTAATGAAGGGCTTTTTAACAGATTCTAACAATAAGCTATAAAAAGCTTAATCAAAAAGGGGCAGATTAGCTTTTAAGCTATAAGGATTTAGCTAAAACTGATAGGCCATTTTGACTAAATAAGCAACTAGAAAGTTAATAAGCTAAACACAGATTTGAGCCTAGACCTAATAAGTAGTAAGAACTAGAAAACAAGCACATAGAATAAGCTAAAAACAACAACTAAATGCAGAAGGGTTAAGTCCATTAATAGGTAACCTACTTACAAAAAACTACACTTTTAGGTAACGTACTTTGTATATTATCATTCAAGACCCACAAACTATTTACTGTTGGTCAATATAGTAATAACGGGCAAATTTTGGTAGGGTTACCGGCTCATAACCGACACGTCACCATTATAAATAAAAAATATTATTTTTTTAATTTTTTTTTGTTTATCACAACTCACCACCACTCCTCCTCCTCTACCACCCTTCTCCTCCACCGCACCTCCTCCTCCACCACCATCTCCTCTATCGCACCTCCTCGCAAATGGGAAGTAAATTTAAGGCACACTAATCTAAAAAGGGACAATTAAAACATTAAGCATTAAAACGATAACGAGAATTTTAAAAACGCGACTAAAACCTAAATTATCAAATTTTAACCCTAAAAATATAAATTTAATTTCTAAAAGTCTTAAATGATAAAAAATGATTTTAGAAAAAAGAATCATATTTTTTTGACTTTTATTTATTTTTTTATGATTTAAAAACAGATTTAATCTAAATTAAATATAGAAAATAGTAAACTAATTATTAAAATTCTGGAAAAATTACAAAAAATACTTTAATCTATTACTAATGTAAAAAAATAAAAACTAGAAATAAGCTAAATGGAATAAGCTGCAAATAAGCAATAAAAGCCTAATAAACAAATCTGCTAAAAAGATTATAAAATAAAACTGGCCCAAGGGTCTAACAGAAAAGACCCAAGGGCGCAGTGGTAATGTGTGGTGTGTTAAGGTATGCTATAAAAAAGGGGGAGGTCACAGGTTCGAGTCCTGGACCTGTCCATTTTATAAAACTTATTATTTATTTTTTATTTTTTTTGAAAAGCTAAAGTATAAGCTAAAATAAAAACTTTTAATGAAGGGCTTTTTAACAGAACCTAACAATAAGCTATAAAAAGCTTAATAAAAAGGGGACAGGTTAGCTTTTAAGCTGTAAGGATTTAGCTAAAACTGATAGGCCATTTTGACTAAATGAGCAAATAGAAAGTTAATAAGCTAAACATAGATTTGAGCCTAGACCTATTAAGCAGTAAGAACTAGAAAACAAGCACATAGAATAAGCTAAAAACAACAACTAAATGCAGAAAGACAAATGACTAAAAATGGCTTTAAAGGGCTAGACCAAGGATTTTAAACTAAGCTATAAGACTAATAAACACTTAGAATAAGCTGACAACTAAAAAGAGATTAAATACTATAAGCTAACAATACAAATAAGCAAGAATTAAGCTATTCAGTTAAAGAGATAAGCTAGAAAAAGACTTATGAAATGACAGTTACACTACTATGACTTTTGGAGTTTTTGAGAAATGAAGATGACTAATAATGCATACTAAAAATATAAGACTCCAAGACTTTGGGAACAAATGAGAAAACTCTGCATACATGAACGATACTTTGAGACTCAATAACAACTTAAAGAACAAAATTAAAACTAAAAAGAAAAACCAGAATCAAATCTCAAATTTGAATCTGCAAAACCTAGACTCTTTAAGAAAATTTTTAATGTACAATAAAGCATGACTGTTTTTTGCAAAAGTATTTTCCAACATCCCACAGCTACTTTGGGAAATTAGATCCTATAAGTAAGTAAATAAGCAATTCCAAACAGCCCTACTGAATCATGTATCTCGATTAATATTCAAATTGATCCAAGCAGAAGATGTCATAAATAAGTAAGCATGTCGAATTCGTCATCTGCAAGTGAAAATTAGCAATGTTCTTGACATACAATCCCAAACAACTTGTACAAGTAATCCTACAACGCCTCTAAAAATGCACTCAATAGTAAATTGAAATGAAGTATAGGAGCTGGGAAGATAGATCCAATCAGAAGATTGAGAGCTGAAGGTGGCACCAGACGCTCCCTCTGAAAGTATCAGCTGCAACTGGATTGTGTCACACCCCGCCTAGGCGGAAACACGAGGCGTAACATCATGGATATCATCACAACACAATGTTGTCTACAATAGAGAAATCTAAATAAAAGAAATAATCAAATGGACACTATGTGTCATGACAATACCCAACACAAGATAGAGGAGTCTTGCATTACTAAAGTAATGTCATACACGAACAAATGATCCAAATACTAAAAATCTCCAACAAATAAGTATCAAGCAAAACAAATGTCATAACTGAAAAGACTAGAAAAGACAACTCCACAAGCAATGCCTAGGGTCTCTCTAGCCACTCTTCCTAACATCCTTCTTATCATCACGATACTCACCTGAAAATGATGTTTAAAACGTCAACATAAAGTTGGTAAGAGTCATAGGTTTAAGACACGATAAAAATCCAACTACGCATTATTGTGATAATAAAGAAAACATTAGAGGACAATAAATGAACTATCATACAGGCTATCTTGCACAACCAATCTAATACAATCCAATCCAATACAATTTAATTACACGATTTCCCAATAACGATTTATAAGACGTCTCAATCGTACAAAGGTCCTTGTGGTTACCCCCTTAGCCCCGGCCGTGTATACTCTCAAAGTAACCATCCTGCCCACAACATATAATAGTCACGTATATTCCATGCATCTTTGACAACATATTATCACAGTAATCAAAACATTTCCAAATACTTTGCATCATTTCCACCCCAATAAAATCATAAGAAAAGAGGGGCTATGAAACTCACCTGATGCTACAGCAAATTCCAAATCCTTGCACGAAACTAAACAATCGAAAAAACACACGTTACACGCTACTAAGCCAAAATCTTAAGCACATGTAACAATAATATGATGGATGTCTTAGATGTTTAGTTACCCTCACGGGTCTCCCCAACACCATGCCCAACTTTAACCACTTCATTACCAAGTTTCACTAGTTAGTCACAATTTGTTCAAAACTGCAGAATTTTAACGCGACTTAACGTACTCAAAACCCTTACTTACTGACTTCTATAATTCAAACCAAAAATCACCTATGTTCATTAATGAGTATATTAACTACCTTATGATTCCCAAGAGTCGATTACATGCATAAGTACTCCTAAGAAAATCAAACTTCAAAACAGTCCCAATTCGGATCTGTTTGCACATTAAAAAGTTTGGATCTAAAAAGCATACTTAGACTCCAAATCAGAAATTCTTCTTTGGTATATTTCTAATAGACACATAGAACTAAACTCCTGTAGAAGGGCTAATCTAAATTCGAATTTTAAGTGGGGGTTTTACACCTCATAATCTGCCCTAAATCAGACCTGTATTTACTGTTTTGACCACTTTTCTCGTAACCAACAATCAAAGGACTTCCCGACCTTAAAAACTTTCGAGGTTGGATGTTCTGGAAACTAAACTCTCTGAGCTACATTATAGTCAAGAAACATATCAATACACATTTTTATCATCTAGATATCAGTCGTTGAACACAACCCATAATTCTGCTCAACCCTAAATCAAGTTTTAACGCAAATCTAACCTAACCAATTGCATGAACATGTCCCTAATCATTCTATCATTATTAAATATCATTAATATTCTGAATTTTATAAAACCTTAGAATCCAAACCATATAAGGTGACATGTATTGCATTATTTAAACTAGGATGAACACACTTACCTTGATGATTAGCACCTAAACCACAACTCTTGAATGTTCTTGGATCCACAAGTGAAAATAAACTTCTTAGGGTTTTGGGGGAGCTGAATTCGTACGGAAACAAGAAGAGGGGAGAAAAGGAATGGGCAAGTTGGTTTTTATTATATCCTAAGTCCGTAGCCCAACCCAAACTTAAGCTTAGTAAAAAAATAATTTTTCTTCTTTTTTTCTCTACAAACCGGGAAGCACCCTATATTATCTATATTATATATGTTTATTATTATTTATTTTTAAATTATTATTTAACTAATTACTTCATTACCTTAAGTTTTTATAAAACGCCTAAGCTAATTTGATTAAAAACTTTTTTACTTAAACGCTATTACTAAACTTTTAAATATAACTTTCATTTCACCAATCCGCTTTTCTATGTTTAGAAAGTTTGCTTCAAACTTCTTATTTCTCTCACTAATTGGATTTTCTTAAAATGCATATTTCCATAAATGCTTAATACTTAATGTAATCCCAACTATTAATGTAGCAATGCATGCAACACATCTTTTTTTCCATTATCACACACGTGAACAAATGTTATACTTATACACCAATCATATGCACGCAAAATAAGATAAACATTTACCTCTAAAATGAACATCATGACATAAGTAAAACCACTTAAACATACATATAGAACACATTGCATGCGAAAAAATACTAAATGGACACTTAGCCATTTCTTAAGGTATAAACTAACCTGCTTTAAATCCTGGTTGTCACAACTTTTAAAACCACTTGGTGGTCCAGTGGACGAGTATAAGTCTCGTGAGGGGTTTAGAGAGGAATATACCACACAAAGTTCATTTAATTATTACAAGGTTTTTAGCAATGGTTTCCAAACTTATTTTTTATATATTTTTTAAGGTTTTCAAAAGAAGGTTACAATGTAACCTCAGTGGTTACGCAGTAATCATGTGGTAATTTGAAAGTTTTAGTTCAATATGTTACGGCGTAACCAAGTAAGGGTATACGACGTAATTGAAAAGGTTACGGCGTAACTATAGTTGTTACGCCATAACTGCTGCTACAACAGCTAAGTTTACCACATAATTAAGGATCGAGTCGGTCTTAATTTCAGCTTCATAGCTGCTAAAACCTGCAAAATATAGTGAGAAACAAGAAAACCAACTAATATGTAAAGAGAAAATGAAATTCATTAATAAAAAGAAGGGTTTTCTATCGACAAGCACTTTTGTTTATTAACGACTCTTTAAGTTAGACTCATGCCCACTCTATGTTTTTGTGAAATATAAAATTTCATTTGCGTCGTTCAGATCTGTTCCAAAATACTTCTTCAACCAATGCCCATTAACCTTAAATCCTACTCCATTCTTCCCACATCCCTTAATGGTTCTATATGGGTATACTTTAGTTACCGTGTAAGGTCCATACCACCTAGTTCTTAATTTACTAGGGAAGAGTTTTAATCTCGATTTAAAAACTAATACTTCCTCTCCTTCATGAAATTCTTTGTCCTTAATTTAGCATCATGCCACCATTTAGTCCTTTCTTTGTATGCTCGGGAATGTTCGTAAGCTTATGTTCTCAATTTATCTAATTGGTTTAATTAAAGGAACCTATGTTTTCCTGCTACATCTAAATTGAGGTTTATCTTTCTAAGGGCCCAATATGCCTTATGCTCAATTTCTATTGGTAGGTGGCATGCTTTTTTGTAAATAATCCTGAACGGAGTGCTACCAATGGGTGACTTATAAGCTGTCTTAAATACCCAAAGTGCGTCATCAAGCTTGTCTGCCCATTCTTTCCTATTTCCGTTCACGGTTCTCTCTAATATGCGTTTGATAGCCCGGTTTGTGTTTTCAGTTTGACCACTTGTTTTAGGATGATATAGAGTAGCAAGTCTATGCGTGACCCTATATTTTTTAGTGTTTTCTCGAGAAGAGAATTACAAAAATTTATCCCACGATCAATTATAAAAGCTTTCGGGACCCCAAATCTAGAAAACAATCTTTGAAGGAATTTAACTACTACTCGAGCATCGTTAGTAGGCAGAACCTCAGTCTTAACCCATTTTGAAATGTAATCTATGGCTATGAGAATGTATTCGTTATTTTGAGAGGAAGGAAAGGGTCCCATGAAGTCAATCCCCCAAATGTCGAAAACCTCACTAACGAGAATATTGGTTAGGGGCATTGATTCTGTGAGGAAAATATTTAGTGCCTTTTGAAAAGATACTTCTCGAACCATACTTGCGGAATCCTTAAAAATGGTCAGCCAGTCAAATCTAGATTCAAAAACTTTCCTGGCGGTGATATCAGTCCCATAATGCCCTCCAGCAGGTCCTATATGGTAATATTCGAGAATTTCGTGTAATTCCTTACCAAAGACACATCGTCTGACAATTCCATCAGGGCATGATTAAACAGACATGGGTCGTCCTATATGTTTTTCTTAACATTAGACAAAAAAAATTCTTAAATGATATGTTATGTTTTTTGGAACGATTTTCGAGACAAGGAAGTTGGCGTAATCGACGTATCATGGATCATTTTTTGCTTTTTCAATATTGACAACCATTAGGTGTTCGTTAGGGAAGGAATCGCGTATAGCATCTTCGTCTAATTCCTCTAGTTCTTGATTTTCTAATCTGGAAAGATGGTCAGCAGCAAGGTTTTTTTACCCCTTTTTATCCTTAATTTCGATGGTAAATTCTTGGAGAAGCAGAACCCACCTTATGAGCCTAGGTTTTGTGTTTTGTTTACTAAAAATATATTTTAGGGCTGAATGATCAGTGTAGACTACAGTTCTAGACATTATTAAATAGGATCTAAATTTGTCAAAAGCGTATACAACTGCTAGAAGTTCTTTTTCAGTAGTAGTGTAATGTTCTTGAGCGTTATTCATAGTTTTACTAGCATAATAAATCAGGCGAAATTTTTCATCAACTCATTGCCCTAAAACCGCTCAAACGGCATAGTCTAGCATTGCACATTAGCTTAAAATCAAGGTTCTAATCTCGGGCAATGATGACTGGGGCAGATGTCAGTTTGTTCCTAAGGATATTAAATGACTCGATGCACTCGTCTAAAAAGACAAACTTCGCGTCCTTTAATAATAATTGCGTCACAGGTCAAGCGATTTTGGAAAAATCCTTAATGAATCTTTGATAAAACCCATCATGCCCTAGGAAACTTCGTATTACCTTGACGTTGGTTGGGTAAGGTAATTTAGCGATCACGTCCACTTTAGCTTTATGAACCTCTATCCCAGCCTTGGATATTTTATGTCCTAGGACTATTCCTTCATTAACCATAAAATGGAATTTCTCCCAATCTAAAACTAAGTTAGTTTCTTCACATCTTGCTAACATCTTAGATAAATTGTCGAGACAAGAAATGAATGAGTTTTCGAAAACAGAGAAGTTGTCCATAAAGACTTCCATGAAGTCTTTGCACATATCATGGAAGATTGCTGTCATGCTCCGCTGGAATGTGGCAGGAGCATTACATAATCTGAATGGCATTCTCCTATAAGTAAATGTCCTATAAGGACAAGTGAAGGTAGTTTTTTCTTGGTCTTCAGGTGCTAGTGGAATTTGGAAGTATCCCGAGAACCCGTCCCAAAAGAAATAATATTCATACCCAGACAATCGTTCTAACATTTGATCAATGAAAGGTAGAGGGAAATGATCCTTCCTTATGGCATCATTGAGTTTTCGGTAATGAATGCATACCCTCCATCCAGTGACAGTCCGTGTTGGAACAATTTTGTTATTTTTGTTAGTAACGACTGTTATTCCTCCCTTTTTGGAATGACATGTATGGGGCTTACCCATGGACTGTCGGAAATGGCATAGATCAAACCGGCATCGAGTAGTTTTACTATTTCAGCCTTAACTACATCTTGAACTTTAGGATTTAATCTGCCCTGGGTTGAACTACCGGTTTAAAATTATCTTTGTTGATCCCACTTCAACAGATCGAATTCCTTAAGCTTGTTTAAGGATTAGTTATATTAGATAAATCTAACACAACTATAGTAAAAGCTTTGTTTGAATCTATTAAAGATTATGCGGAATATAATCTTTAATATTAAGAAGAATTATCAATGAAACAGTAATTCAAAACAAATAAGCTGCAATATTATTAATGATAATAATACGATTACTCTCAAACTATTAGGGTTACAAAGAGCTTGAAGCTATGAATTGTACGACTAAGATTGATAAAAGATGATCTTGATACGTATAAAACTCTATGCCCTAGGATCTCTTTTTATACACCAAGGAGTCCTACTCGGCTTACAATACTTTCCTAAGTATATAAAATATTTTCTATAAATAACTAATACATATCGAGTAAGCAGTACTAACAATAACCTAACACTAACTATATTACTACACAGTACTAACTACTTAGATATTTTGTTGAGAAGTAGTAATTCTTCCGCTAGCTTAACTTTCAGGCAGTTTTCGTTATAGAAGGGCATTTAAATTTTCACTTGCAGCAAATTAGCTTTAAGCAGTCGTTGTTACTAGGGTGTAGTAACTTTCGCTAGCAACATTAAATTCAACTGAGCAGTCTTAACTTTGTACTAGCAGTACTAACTGTGTACTAGTAGTAGTAAACACTTAGCATATTTTCTTTGAAGTCCATGAGCAGCACTAACTTCATCAGAGCAGTATTAACATAAACTTGAGCAACAGTAATTCTAACAGCATCAAAAAGACTTTTAATCCCAACAATCCTCATCTAAACTTGATATTCTTCTTCAAAATCATCAAGTTTATTCATTTAAAGCTTCATCAACACCAAGAGGATGCTTCCAAAGACTTCTTTACTTCTTAACTGTTTTATGATGAATTTAAGAAGCTGATAAGCAATTTCACTTTCATAGTCAATCATAAGCTTCTTTTCCAACATCATTGTAAGTGTAAGTGGTGCAAGAGGATACTTCTTCTCTACCAACATATAAATCTGCATATGTTGCATCCTCAAGAAATGTACTCCACAGGAGTCATACATCTTCCAACTCAACACTTTGTAGTCTTGTTGATTCCTCCATATTTTATATTCTACATGTGGTTCAAACATTGTTTTCAAATCATTCCCTAATACCAAAACCAAGTCTTCCACTAGTCTTGTTGACTCATATTTAGATTTTACCAACTTGTACAAAGTTTCCAAATCTTCCCTATCAAAACTTTTAAGCATGTGACTAAAGATCATGTATATTTGAGACTTTCCATCAGCTCTTGTTATTTGATAATAGCTTTTTCTTCCTTCTTTATGAATCTTCCAGTCAACAATACTTGGAGACTTAACAGCCAAACGAATAGCATCAATTGCTACTTCTTCTTCATCTGGAATGAATTCCATTAACTCTTTAATCTCTGTTGTTTCTTTGTTATCTTCCACCTTTTGCTTCTTTGTAATCTCTTGTGCTAGCTCAGTTCCTGCTCTCTTTTCTTTGCCCTCTACCAACTCTGTTCTAATGTCTTTAAATGTATTTACCCTTTCGAATGCTTTGTCAAACATCTCTTGAATAAAATCAAACCCTTTCAAATTCAAATCATTGAGTTTGTATCCTTCCAAGTTCTTTAGGTAAGTACACATAATCTTTCTCTGTTAAGCTTTTGTTGGTGGTTTGTTTCTTTTCTCTTTTGCTCTTTTAGCTGCAAAATGCTTTCTTCTTTTCTCTAAGAGTGGTTGAAATAATGTAGCCTTTTCTTAATTTACCCCACAAAAAAACCACCCTCTTCTTGTTTTTGTGCTTCAATCTTTCATGTCCAAGTGATGATCTTCATCCAATCTTTGATGTATACATTCCCATGTTTCAATCAAGGCAATATTGGCTTATTGTTCTTTTTCAGCTTTCTCTCTTGCAAGTCTTTCTTCTTCATCAAATTTAGCTTGTAATTTTAAAGCAACTTCTTCATCAAGTCTGGTTAGATCTTTCTTCTTTATAGGCTCCACAAGTTCTATCAATATTCCTTTAACTAGTCTGGATTGTGTGAATAAATTATTGTTGTTGTTGTAGATTTACCTGGCTCTTGAAAAACAATCCCTTTAACCTTAGGTTTTGAAGTTTGTAATACTTCAAGTGCTTGAGCCAAAGTAATTTCTTCAGTAGTTATTGTAACAGTTGTTTGCAGCAGTACTACGTGAGTAGCACACTTCTCTCTCAACAATCATTGTCATTTTGCCCTTCAACAAAACCTCACCATTTAAAAGCATCCCATCCAAAATCTCTTTGTCAGGCTTCATCTTGAACACTAACTAGGGTAATTTCATCATCATCTGATCAATAGCATTAATCCTCCCCTGTTTAGATGCATCCTCACCCAAACATTTCTTTATCTTTGAGGATTCCCTTCTAGCTGTCAAATAACTTTGTAATCTCTTTGCCTATGAGTTCTTGGCTTTTTTCTTTTCAAGCTCTTGACCCTCCTTTTCAAATTTGAATATCATTAGCTTGAGGGGTCTTTGTATTCCCAAATCAAGAACCTGGTTTGTAAAGTTGGTTAACCAGTGCCATCAATTCATCAAGTTTAAGTCTATCCTCATCACTTTGAAGTGTATAACAACCGTCAGTTTTCGGAACATATTTATTATTACATGTTGGTCGTTTATAAAATTTATTTTTAAATTATTTGATTCGAAAACGAAAAAAGAAATAATTGATTTCATAGGAATTTTTTTCTATCAAAAAAGACCGCTAAAGCACGTTTTCATTATTGCGGACCCTAATAAAAAGCTATTTGAGTAAAACGACATTCCTGACAAACTTTTTAGTTTTGACGAGAACCGAAACAGTCAGAAGGTGACTGAAATTCACTCGTAAAAGAATTTAGAAACGAGAACAAAATAATTAAATTATATTTAATTAACAGTTTTATTAAATAAAAATATTTAATAAATTTAGTCATCATTTTATTCGAAAACGTTTGTTGATAACGCGAATATATGGGTTAGAAAAAAAAAATTTTTTTTTTTTTTTGACGAGACGTAACTGGTTCACTAAATAAATAACGAACATTTTTATAAATATTATAAAAATATTTATGAAATATTATCAAGTAAATACTCATTTTTATCAGAAAAATGATTTGAAAAACAATGGCGCAAGTTTTGTGATTTGAATCACCCGTTAAGTCGCCCAAACGAGCCCCGAACCATTATTTTACAAAATAATGCCCAACATTTACACTATTAGTCCCTGTGAGATAATTATATAATTAACCCCTAGACTATTACACACCTTCTATTTTATTTTTAAAACTTTCATATGTATATATAAGTTAACATTTAGGGTTTTAATCATTCATTAACCCCTAGCAACACACACACTCCCCCTCTAATTATCCGGCGCCGTCACCGGATTCCGGCCAACTTTCGGCCGCCCCCAACCGAACACCACGACAACCACCTCCTTCTCCTGCAACTACCGAGCATCACACCGCCTCGTATATCTCATCTATATCATCTTACCAATGGCCACCACCTTCAACAGCCTACTACCTACACCACTGCCCTAAGCCAACACCAACTCTACAGTTCGACGCCTCCATTTATTATCTCCATAACATAGCAACGGAGACACCTCTCCCACACAATCGACCACCTTTATTTTTGTGAGCCGCACCATCATCACCCCGTCACCATATCTATTTCCGGCCGTCCCAATCGTCGGTCGCACTACCTAGGCTGCCACCACTGACGTGGCTCAGCCGCCACCAAAAACCACCATCTTTACTTTACCCCTCATCTTCCGATTTGGATGGTTACATTCTTTTATTAAAAAAAAACTAATAATAAATCCAAAGTGGTTTGATTGTTTAAGCGTATTCCTTTTCTTGTTTTGGGTACTTTTAATTTGAATTTATTTGACATCGAAATCAGGGGTGTTTGTTTAAGTGTATAACAGCCTACAAGGGCGTGTTTGTTTTTCTGGTTTGACAGCCCAAATAGGGCGTTTGGTTATGGGTTTAACAGCCCATATAGGGCTGTTTGGTTCAGCCGTATAGGGGTGTTTGTTTCTGGGTTTTAACCCGTTACGGGTGCGTTTGGTTCTGTGGTTAACTGCCCTTAAAGGGGCGTTTGGGTTCAGCTCATATAGAGCGTTTGGTTTTGCGTTTAACAACACATAGGTTGTGTTTTGTTTCATTTATTCGGGTTATACACTTTATTAGATATATATATTGGAACATGGATTGATTAAGTGGGAAAAACGTTGAGTTTTGGTAAAAATAAAAATAAAATGGAAACGTCGTATAAACGGCAAGGTCATGCCGAAATTTCTAAAAAAATTGTTATACTTAGTAAATTTTCATTTAAAGTTTATATTATTTTAGAAACTTGATTAGATGACAAGGTTATATAACTATAAGATTATTTATTTGTAATAATACAATAAATCGGTAAATAAACGAAAAATATACTTTTATAAACAAGATAACTAGTTTAGTTAAAACGCGTAACGAAATACTAAATTATAAAATATTATTTTATAATTCCCGACTATAACTTTTGTACAAACTTTAAAAACGTCATTTAGCAAATTCATAACTTTAAAACGTGTGTTTACTTTTATGTATGAACTTTTATTAATTTAATTAGTGACTTTTGAAAACGTGTCGAATTATGTTGTTACCATTATTTTCTCGCGCTTCTTTTATAATACTTATAAAGTATTATATATTGCGACTTATTCTTTGGTTGTTGTCATTTTTTATATTAATTCCACCATATGATTATTAATTGTTTCTTTTTCATATGTAATATATACGGAATATATTACATACCTTGCATTTTGTTTTTGATTTATTTTATTTCACACCACACATATCATCCAACTTGAAACCTCTAATCCATTATCAACGATGTTCGCATTGATGTACTCATTCCATCGGTAAACCCCATATTCATCATCCTAAGGCTTATAGGATTTAGCCGTTATCTATGCTGCATCTTCTTGGTCGAGCTGTTCCATTCTCCGTTGTGCTGTGATTATTTTTTGCATTTCTGCTAGTTCTCTTGCAACATCAGGTGAGTTTTAATAGCCCCACCTTTTCATTTTTTTGGTTTTCTTAAAACTATTTTGGGTGAGAATCCTTGCTTATTTTACCTGATTAATTATCGTTTTACTTCATAATCGTTTACTTGAATGTTTTCTACTAACGCTTTTGCTATATACCAAGTGATTTCACTAATACATGTTTGATACATGTTATTTTTCCGTATAACTTAACGGTTATACTACATAAGCGTTACTATGAATGTTTTTACTAAAAGCTTTTGCTTATCTACCACATGATTTCTAATACATGTTTGATACATGCTTGTTTTACCGAATAACTTATCGGTTACTACTACATAAGCGTTACATGAATGTTTTTATAAGCTTTTTGGGCTTATCTACACGTCATTTTAATACTGTTTGCTACATGCTTGTTTTACCGAATTAACTTATCGGTATACTACTATGGCGTACCATGTAATGTTTTTACTAAAGCTTTTACTTGCCTACCACATGCTTTCTAATACATGTTTGATACATGCTTGTTTTATAAACTGGACACAAGAAACTTTATGGTATGATGGACCCAAATATGAGGTCAAATTGCATGAGTAGTTATTGCCAAAGACCCCACATCATGAACTGTTAATTGCCTATAATGGGTGAGCGCTAGTACAAATAAACAGATCTATTGGGTTTGACAGCCCTGTCCGGGTCTGAATGTATCTTTGAGCAACCCCGTCAACGGACAATTTGTATTTAGAATTTAGGTATAAGGCAATAGTACCTACTTCAGGGGCAAACAAGAATGCATATGATATGTGTTAACGTCAAGGTTTCGGTGTCATGAGCTCAATGCAATCAAGATGAATAGATTTATTGCAGTCGTTGCCAATGTTTCGGTTGAATTATACTTTGATTACTTCGCTGGCTGATCTTAACATTGTGGTCCACTATTAACATTTTCTTGATTTATTGAACCATTACTTGGAGTTCGGATAACACAATTCTTCGATATGTTGTAACGCTACTTTTCTTACAGAAATATTTCTTGAACTATTTCAATACTGCTTTTACTTAAACCTATGAATTCACCAACATTATTGTTGACGTTTTGCATGTATTTTCTCAGGTTATTATATTGCTAGCTGAGCATGGGAGCATTTGAGTCGCGTGGATATCAAAACTTTAAGGACTCGGTTTTTTCACATTCGATAACTATTTTTCCTTAGATAGACAAAATGAGTCACGATTGAAATCTGGTAATCTTGTTAAATTCATAAAATTTGGGGACCGAATTTAATCTGATTTTTTAAATCGATTGTGAATTTTATTTAAACGTTCTCTTTGAGGATCGGTATTCTTTAACTTGTACGTTTACTATAAGTTAGCACCCCGAAGTGGTATTGCGTTGCGTTGTGAATTTATAGGGATGTCACCGATTGGTAATCAGTGCACTCGTTATTGGTAACTAGATCGTTTTCAAAACCTAGACTATACGTTTTTCAAAAATAAAAAAAATTAAGAGTCTTTCACCATTGGGGTTGGGTGGTGTGGCCGTTATCCATGGCGCTTGCTCCTAGGTAAATTTATATGCTCTCTTGCTTCTTTATGCTATTACATTAATAATTTGTTATAATACATGGTTTATTATTTTACTCTCATTACGCCTTCTTATGACGTCATACTTTTTGCCTTTATTTCGGGTCAGTATATATAGTGACCACTGCCGGACTATCGCGTACTCTCTTGTTTTCCTATTTCTCTCTCGAACGTCAAACCTAGTATTTTTAATTAGATACAGTACTTATGTGCATTTACTATGGTAAGTTTTTTTTTTTTTTTTTTTTTTCTTTAAAAATCAAGTTTTTTTCTTTTTTTTTTCTTTTACTTCAATATTATATGAGAGCTGCGGTGATCTCTAAGACATTAACGTGACTTTATTTATTTCATTTTTGATAATATTGACATTCGGTGTACTTTGTCAATTCCACTAGTTATTTTATTGTTCGACTTCGAGTTTGAACACTCTCTTTATGCTTTTGAATCGTATACGTTGCTTCGTAATCTATTGTTTTGATATTGTGTTTTTGTGCCGGCGATACTTAAGTAGGATGATTTATAATCATCTTATTGAAATGAATTAGGCGCTTCCTTTCATTTGAATATAGGATATTATAAATTACCGATCCATAAGCGAATTAGTTACACGTTACCACCTAGATTAGTTGAGTGATTTGAGTGTTTTCATCTTCCTATTTCGTGAGGTGTTTGGTTGTGTACTTGTAATAGATTAAATAATTGCTTTAACAGGAAAATATCCTTAGGGATACATTTTTGTAAACTTCTAAAGGCTACTTGAGGACAATAGGATTCAAGTGGGGGGATATTTGATGACATCAAATAACGTATATTTTATAGCATCATTTATCCCATGTAATTGGCCCATTTTGTATGATTATTACAAAGAATTGTTACTTAATCGTTTGTATTTGAGAATTGCAGTAATTATGAAGTACTTGGTGAAACTTGACTAAAAGGCACGCATTCTAGAACTTAAACGAAGATATTTTGAAGATTACTGTTCTTGTAACATCCGGCAATTTTTGGATTTTTAAAATGACTATTTTACCCTTTGACTTTTTGGGTCCGACTTGACTTTTGACTTTTGGTCTTTTACTGTCACGTAAAAGCGATTACCGCGTAACCGGTAAAATTTTCGGAACATATTTTAAATAATAAATCATATTTATTATTACATCTCTCACGTGCAAATTCATTTTTAATTTATTTGACTTGAAATGAGAAAATATATGTTATTCCTAAGTTGAATTATCAAAAAACGACTCGCTAAATCATGTTTTCATTATTCGGACTCTAAAGCAATTTGATGTAAAACGACATTCCTGACAACTTTTCAGCTTTGACCGAGACCTGAAAACAGTCAGAAAGTGAGTGAAATGCCCTCGCAAGATTTAGAAACGAGAAAATAATTAAATTATATTTAATTAACACTTTTTGTTAAATAAAAATATTTAATAAATTAGTCATCATTTTATTCGAAAACGTTTGTTGATAACGCGAATATACGGGTTAGAAATTTATTTTTATTTTTACTTCGGACAAGACATAACCGGGTTTCCAATTGAATAACAAATATTTTTATAAATATTATGAAGTAACGCCTCCGGACACATTTCCGCTGCGACTCGTTTTTGGGGGTGTTACACCTTGGATTTCTTCCCTAGTCATGAGTGGTTCGGGTTGAGCACTTAACCTACTTATAGAGAGGTTGATAGGAGAAAAGGATGGTTCAAGGTCCATAAACGTTGGTTGAGGGAGTGTTTAGGATAAACTTTGAAGGAGTGTTTGTGATAGGGGATTGGAGCTTCTCGGTGGTAGATCATTCAAGGAAGTTAAGTAAGGATGTGGTTTTAGTGGTGAACTAGGTGGGGTGGGGTGGAGAAGGTTAGAGCTCTAGGAGCTAATTGTGATATCATTAGTTCTTGAGATGGGATTGTTGGGATAGAGGTTGGTGGGGGTATTGTGAGAGCAAGGGTGGTGTCTATGATGGCGTTGGTGAGACTGAAGGTGGTGTTGATTAAGTAATTCTGTATGTCCACATATTGGGGGAAGATTGTTAGCCTTAAATATGTGGGCTATTACGGAATTTCATTAGTTTAATAGGTAAGACACACCAAGGACCTAAATGTCTAGTTATGATAGTTTAGAGAGTCAAGACCTATATATATCCCCTCCATACTTCCATGGAGTGGTGAGGATTCATTTTACTTGTAATAAGGTGCGTGTTTCTCTCTCCAGAACACACTGAAAGATTCACTTAAACTATGATCCGGTGGTCTTGGTGAGTCAAACCACATGATAGCCATTTTAGTGAGAGAGAGAGAGTAGTGAGATGGAAGATGAACTTGTTATTAGATGGAAAATGGATGAAGGATACAAATGACTCAACACCAAAATAATGACTCAACCTCTCTATGGAAGCCATAGAGGGGTATATATAGCCCATACGCCTCGAACTTATACCATAGTTGCCTATTCTAGTCCTCGCGTATAATGTGACTGACTAATAAAACTATGGTAATTTGTAATGTCGTCAGTAAAAGTGAATTTCACACAATCTTCCCCCACGGGACGATATACAGAATTACTTAACAAATAATTTCCTTAACAAGTACGTAAAGATTTACAGAACACAAGAACTCTCATGAAGCTTCATTTGCTGATGATGTTTCTGTGGTGTTTGACTTCAAGTCTGCACTCCAACATGAATCATCTTTGTAGTACTTTGTAGGAGAAATATTGTAATAGGCACGAACTAAGTAACCCATACACTTGGTTAAGGAGAGCTCTGAATTTGCTTCCCCTCATTCGCGCCGCATTATTCTTGATTTAGAAGCTTATAAAGCTTTCCTCAAATTGCTATGCATTAGCTTCCCCCTAATTCATGCCCATATACTTTATTACAGAAGCTTTCTAAAGCTTCCCAAACTAGCAATCTCTCTTTGAAACAGTTTCAAGCTTTCTTTACAAGCTTAGAATTAATTAAGTGCACAACGGAATTGGTAGGATACCACATTAAATATTACTGCTCCTTTAAGAATAAGCTTAGTGATTGATTGTTTGGGGTAAGCATTAACTGGATCAGCAACGTATTCTTCTTCATGCTTGAATAGAATTCTTCTCACACCGACCTTCCCCCTGGAAAGTCAAATAATGCATACAAAAGTTCTCAAGATATCACTTCCCCCATGTGTCTGAAGAAATGCACCCAAAAAGCCATAATTTAAAGCGCTGATATTCTCTGCGGTTATGACATTTGTCTTCCCGGCATGGCCTAACTTAAAAAAATTCAAGAAAGACGCAACATTTAAGCTTTCAAGAACAAGAAAGGCAAAGACTCAAGGATGTATCTTCTCCTTCCCCCTTGCTGATTTCGACATGTCGGAGTCAGCAACACCTTGGACGCGCATTTATTTGAGAACTTGTGTGAGGAATACATTAGCTCAGATCTAACCGGTGAGAATCAATTGCTGATCAAATCTCTACTCATAACCTCTCTCTGGCTATCATTTAACACGTCTTGTAGGCTTTTTGAAGTAACCACTGATGAAGTAAACCAGATATACCAAACTTGAAACTGAAGTAAAATTTCTCGTTCTTGTGACTTAAGCTTGCACTAGTGTTGGAAGAACGGTGTAGAGAATTTGTGCTCCAAGCAAATATTTAAGTACTCAATATTCCACCCAAAGTATGAGTTCTTTCATCACCTCTTGCGGATTATTCCACAACGTTCTTAGCGTGTGGCAACTGAGTACTACAACGTAACTCCTTTAAATGATAGTTAACCAGGTCATCAACTATCCACCCATTGATGCTAGAAATAGATAAACAAGTCTTCAACTTAAATTAAGCTCGAGCAATGTTTCATTGAAAGTCATGCATCCAACCAACCCCGACTTCAAGATAAAATAAGTACACGCCTTCGAAAAAATGCCACTTCAATCTCAAATAAGTGATACCCGATTCAACTTCGTGATTACTTGTCATCGTAATCTAAATCTTTAGCCGTTTTGACGTTTTAGTGAATCTTATTCGGATCGTTTTTAGTGTTATGCATCGTGTTTGTTGTGTTGTTGTTGTTCTTGATTTTTTTTGGATGTGTTGTTATTGTTAACGGATAGCGGGCACAATAAATTAACATAAGCACGGCCCGTCCAAGTAATAAACCCGGTCTTTTATACTTTACCCGACAAGATAATGTTTAATACCCGGCTAATCCGATAACATAACTCAGCCTGATTCGAATCATGCTCGGCCCAACATCATAATCAATATCACCAGCCCATTTGAAATAATAAGCCCGTGTTGCATTTCAGATGAAGCCCACTAGACTTATACCTCAATCGGCCCATTATGATGAGAATGCAGCCCTTTATGAAAGTTGATCCAAATCAAATGGATATGTAATACAATACAGGCGACACCCTAATATAACTCAACCCTAATCACTATCTTCCTTTTCCATCGCGCTATTTTCTTTTTTCTCTCAAACCAGAGGTCAACTAATTTCTTTCTCCCCACAACAAAATATTAATATGCACTCCATACCAAGATCAAAGCAATATCTTTTCATTTATTTGAATGAGTGAACCAAACTCAAGAAACAAATGATATCTTCTTTCACAACCAAGAACACATTGGTGTCTTCAATTTATTCCTGCTGATAGGACCGGAGCCAAAGACCTTTGTGTCTTTATTTGATTATTCGAGGCATACTAAAACACGACATTTAGATCCTTTGGAGGGCTCAGGTAGGGTGCGGACCTGAGTTTATTTTGTTTGCAATCGAAGAGCTAAGCATAATTTATTACATTAATTGTTATCAAATTATCTTTAAATTCGATTATCAAATGTGGTTTTTCTACCCTTTTCTCTGATCGGATGATGATCGTTTTTTCTTCATGATGTCTGATCGTAGGCACGATCTAGACGACTTACGTTTGTCCGAAAGAATGATTCTGAGATGTATAGTTTGTTCGAGTCTTGTGAAGGTGTGATGTGGTATGGAAGTGGATCGATGAGGTGAGACAAAGGGATTTTGGATTAGTCTTGGATTTGTGATGTTGTTGGATGTTGATGTTGTTGGTACATTGACTTAGTGAGTTACAACGGGTCAACTCGGTAAGAAACCGGAGTGACTCGGTTTGAGTTTGTTCGGTTGTCACATGAGAAAACTAGATCGGGGTCCTTTTATAAACATGACTAGTTCGGCTCTAGTGAAGTACTTGGAATCGTTCGAGTTCTTTCCTTCGGTTCCACTTGATCGATTTGTTGAAAAGAGGATCGATCAGGTTCACAATGTCATATACCTGTGCGGTTCTCACTTAAACGACTCGATCGGTCCTCATTAAAATAACTCGTTCGGCTCTTATAAACTTACACTCGTTCGGCTCTTATAAACTTACACTCGTTCGGCTCTTATAAACTTACTAGTTCGGTTCCCCTTGATTTTGCTCGTTCGGTTGTTTCAACCAAGTGACTCATTCGGCTTCAGCATTGATACTTGTTCCGGTTCCCTCCGCAATCAACTTATTCGGCGGTGTGAGGCTTAGACTAGTTGGGTTCTCATGTGAAGTAAACTTGTTCGTGGTTTCTTTGTATTATTTCAAACCGTGTAGACCCACCAGATAAGCCTAATCACAATTAGTACAAAACTTATGCACAAAATGAGCCACGAAAATGGGATAAGCCAAAAAGCTTATGAATAAAACCAAGAAATAAACAAACCCTGGTTTTTTTTTTGTATATTAACCAAAAAGACTCAACCCTTTTGTTTTTGTTTGAACAGTTTAATAAACAAAATAAAGAACAAGAAAAAAAAACTTAACAAAAAATGATACTGTTATAATCACAGAAACAGTTGACAACAAAAAAAATAACTCAATTTTTTTAATAGAATAAGCACACGAAAATAAGCCATCAACACGAACACAAACAAAATCGACCCAAGAGTATGTAGCCATGGCTCTTGATACCAATTGAAAGATTCACTTAAACTATGATCCGGTGGTCTTGGTGAGTCAAACCACATGATAGCCATTTTAGTGAGAGAGAGAGAGAGTAGTGAGATGGAAGATGAACTTGTGATTAGATGGAAAATGGATGAAGGATACAAATGACTCAACAAATGCCAAATGACTCAACCCCTCTATGGAAGCCATAGAGGGGTATATATAGCCCATACGCCTCTAAACTATACATAGTTGCCTATTCTAGTCCTCGCGTATGTGACTATGATAAACTATGGTAATTCTGTAATGTCATCACGTAAAAGTGAATTCCCAACACACACACATCTTTCCTTTCTCTTACTAAATAATATGGCTAAACATTTGTTCAATCCTCCCCGACCTCCGGATCATGTCTCTTGTTGTGTGAATCTTTATGGGTAACATAGGGGATTCAAGAATTTGTTTAAAAGAAAGGGTAGGTTCGTTAGACAACCACGTGACGAAAAGAAGTCGTTTCAGAAAAAGGATGACAAGAAAGGGAACAATGATCGAAAATGCTTTAGATGCGGAGATCCGAACCATCTCATTGGTGATTGTCCAAAACCTCCACGAAACAAGAACCAAAAGGCGTTCTTCAAAGCGTTCTTGGTGCGATAGTGAAGAAGAGGACAAACAAATAAACGACTGAAAAGAAAACTTATGTCGTGGCTCAAATTTTCAATCGATGGTAAATCTTTGACATTTCTTATTCTAGATGATACTGCTTCTTGATGACATCAAATAACGTCATTTTTATAGCATCATTTATCCCATGTAAATAACCCATTTTGTATAATTATTGCAAGAATTGTTACTTAATCATTTATATTTGAGAATTGCAGTAATTATGGAGTACATGGTGAAGATTAGCAAAAAGGCACACATTCTGAGCTTAAACGAAGACATTTGAAGAAGCTGACTCTGACATCCAATACGCCGTATCCATCAAGGAAGATACGGCGTATCTATGCTTGCACTTCACAAGAAACCACAAAGATACAAAGTCCAATACGCCGTATCCAGTTGACATCCATACGCCGTATTTTTTATAAAGTAAATAAATTTTTAGATGATATCGAACGCTGGTACCTACTCAAGAAACCCCGATACGCCATATCCAACTGAATAGATACGCCAATCGACCGTTTTCTGACTGTATAAATAGAAAAACCTAAAAACGAGACGCAGTTTATTTAGTGTGCTTGATCATTATTTTTGTTACATTAACTACAAAAGTCGATTTTCAGAAGACAGTAAGAGCAGAGAGGTCAAGCAATGCTTACTAATTTATAGGAAAACACCTGTAATCTCCTATACTTTGCGAATCGTTTGATTTTTGGTAGCTTTCGTTTAACTCGGTTAGTTTACCTTGGTTGAATTATTACTTTTGTATTGATTACAATGATTAAGGGCTAATACCCTTGGGTATTAGCCATGGTTATGAAGATTTAAATGTTTGGTTTGTTTATATCGAATGCTTAATTTATCGTTGATTGCTTGTTTATGTTTTATCATTTATTACTTGTTTACGTACTTTTGTATGCGGCCTATCATTCAACTGGATCTAGTGATACCACCTATGTTAGCTTGGATGCCGGGATTGGCTCTTCATTATATATCTAGATCAATAGTTCACAATTATATGCCTATTCTTTACCTTTGGGATATGTGACAAGTTGGTCTAGCAGGTGACTAGGATCAACAAATAACGTTACTGATTCCTTTTGGTAAAGACTTGGACAGTGGACTACTAGAATTTAAATTGCCATTAAGCAGTTAAGTGGTATCAACGTCCTCTCATGAGCTAGGGTTTTAATAAGAACACCATTATTAATCACCTAAGATAGATTATAATCAGCAAATAGGATGCTTTATGCGGATAATGAGTTAATTGTGACAGAAATTCTACGTGTTCTACCAGCTTCTTTACCCCGGACGAAGTCCGCCTAAATCTTGGAATGATATGCCGCATCGAGATAAGCACTTGATGCGTATTTTATTTTATATATTTATTTACCAAGTTTTAAATTTATAAAACTCGCTTCACCTTTACAAACGCACTAACGGGCAGAAAACCCGATCGTGAGTAGTGTAGTTTTGGTAAATCCGAGGACGTCCTAAGAGCTAAAGGCCGGTTTAAATCTAAGTTTAAATGATTGTCATGTTTTCAAAGTTGTTTAGAAGATTAAATTGCAAGAGAATAAATAAGAGGAATTAAAGTGGTTTTTATCAATCAATGGAAATAGTATAGTGGAAAACTACTAAGAAGATGAACCCATTTAGCTAATTAAATATCCTAAGTTAAATTATCTTGATCTCAAGTGCAATGTCTAATTCTTGTTTTATTAGTGGTTTCTAAAGTCGACAGACCTGAATAGATATATTTAGTCTGCCTTATAATTCCTGCGATCCTGAATCCCCTGAAAGTCACGAAGGTAGGGCAACCAAACAGTCTAGTGATTATCCCAAGTATCAATGAAACTAGTCTAATAACTATTCAGATTTATTGACCCTCTCTAAAAGAGTTTCTGTGCTTTTTAAGTATATTAAGTGATAAAAGCAGTAATCTGGTTAGTTCCTACACTAGGGTTAGGATGATTCACACCTTCCTTGTACCCTTCTACATCCCACGTTCAAGTTTGTGGAATCTAATAATAGTATTAACATGATCTAAACCACCCGCAATACTACCAAAACCCAGGGGTACACGATAGTTAAAGGATATCTAACGAAACAATAGTCAGACAAATAGATCAAAAATAAAATAACCAAGGATAACAAATTAAATGACAAGAACAAAATTAAACATAATAAATATCAAGCATCAACAAATTAAGCCGAGATCAAATAAATCATTGAAAATAATTAATTAAAATCAAACTGTAATTGTTGAGGAATCATGTACAAATCATGCTGAAACAATGCTCTCGATCTTCTTGATTCGCCCTATACCCGAATCAAGCAGGCAAGCACGCTGCTCTTTTATCCGTTTTTCTCCTTTTGTTTGTCGCACACCAGAAAGAACCACCAATGAATGAATGATTTAGAATGAGAATTCATTCTATATTTATACTAGAATAACACTTTGGTCACTTGGCGAGTTTAGTCCTCCAACTTTATGGTGTAAAATGAAACTTTATAGAATTTTGCACATAATACATCCCTGTGATGAGTCATTAATTACGGTGTAACAGATATATCAAGTTACACCATTAAACCTTCTGACGAGCTTTTCATCTTGTAGTCCAAAAAAAATAATTTATGTGTAATTATAATCGTTACGTTATGTCGTAACCCTTAGTCAGCATCATTATCTTTTCCATAATAATATTTTATGGCGTAACTCCTGCGGGATGTTATGCCGTAATGCCTCGTCAACACCAAATCTTCGTAATTAATAATTTATTATAGCGTAACTCATGCGGGACGTTACGCCGTCATATCTTCTAAGCTTCCAACACGACAACATTATTTTTTTTAAAATATAGTACCCCTACTAAATAATATAGTAGTGGTACTATTCTTCATTTGGCTTTTAGGCTGCATCATGTAGGATTTTAGTAGCCCTTCATTGAATTTTAGTACCTCTACTAAATAAATTAGTATTGGTACTATTTTTGCTTATTTTCGCCTTTTTCCGTTCCAATGCCTCTAATTACCTGAATTCGCAAAATAAATGTATTAAGTATCGAATTCATATAAAAATGATATAAAGCAAGGCAATAAACATAGGAATTTGGATATGAAAAAAGTAGTAATATTTGATGTTATAAATATCCTCCCACTTGACTTATACTTGTCCTCATGTAGAACCTTTTAAATAATTTTCAAAAAGATATCTCCCTAGTTATCCAGGAAGATATGAATTTAAATATTACTTAAAATTCCAAACTGAGCACCTCACAAAAGGAAAACGAAATCACACTCATACTCTCACTAATCTATGTGTTTCATTTTTTGTGATCACTTAACTACTCAGTCATGGCGAGTATTCTATCATAAGCTTGGCAAGGATACTAATCTCCACCACTAGAGTCTAGATGTAAGTGTTTCAAAAGGCAAATGGGTTGACATAACACAAAGGCTTACGGGGTAAATCATCCTTTAAATGTAATCTTTACCAAAAGCGTTACACCTACCATGGGCGACACAAACCACACATACTCATCCGTAATAATGACATAAAAACGGTTATTTTACAGCATATTTTTGTATAATTATTACCAAGAATTGTTATTTAATCATTTATATTTGAGAATTGCAGTAATTATCGAGTTATTGGTGAAAGATAACAAAAGGCGCGCATTCTGAAGCTTAAATGAAGATATTTTGAAGATTACTATTCTGAAGACCAATACGCCGTATCCATCAAGGAAGATACGTCATATCCGTGCCTGCACTCACCAAAGACCACAGAGGATAAAGCTCAATACACCGTATCCAGAGAGACTCAATACGCCGTGTTCAATATATGGAACGAATATAATATTCTGAAAGATATCAAGCGTGGTCCCTACTCTAAGAAATCCCCAATACACTGTATCCAACTCCTTGGATACTCCGTATCGAACCGACTTCCAGACCCTCTAAATACAAAACTTAAAAACGAGTTTTAAGTGTGCTAAATCATATTATCGATTCCTAAACCATAAAATTCGATTTTCAGAGGAGAAAAAGAGCAGAAGAGGTCGAGCAACGTTATCAATTCCATAGGAGACAACGTGTAATTCTGTATACTTTAGTAATCGTTCAGTTTTTGGTATCATCGTTAACTTGGTTAGTTTACCTTGGCTAAATAATTACTCTTGTATTTATTATGACTTTTGAAGGCTAATACCTTCGGGTATTAGCCATTATTATGAAGATCTGAATGTTTGGTATTTGTTTATCTTGATTTCTTGATTTATCGTTGTATTCTTGTTTATGTTTATCAATTTATACTTGTTTACGCGCTTTTGTATGCGATCTATCATTAAACTGGATCTAGTGACACAGACCAAGTAGATCTAGAGTTCGGGATAGCTCTCCATATAGTAATTTATACATCTAGAATAATAGTTACACAAATATTATCCTTCTAAGTCCGTGTCTAGGATATGCTTCGGGCTTAACTAGTTAATTCGATATTGCTGTTGGTTTATTGATCGTGTTGACTAGCAGGTGACCTAGATAATTCAACAAGTAATGTTCTGATTCCATTGGATAGTTGGACAAGTAGACTACTAGTGTATAAATTGCCATTAAGCGGTAAGTGGGTAAAGTCTCTATGAGATAGGGTTTAACAAGATCACCATTGCCTTAATCCATAAGATAGATTATAATCAGCAAATAAGGATGCTTTATGCGGATTTGCTTTAAATGCGTGAAGCTTTAATTGTGACAATAATTAATGTTTTTTTGGTTCTAAAGAAGATGTAACGCCTAAGTCTAAGAATGATATGCCACCTCGAGAGAAGAAATCATTGCACTTAATAAACAAACCAACGTTCTAATCGGATTAATAATGGTTAATACAGTTTTCTTATATAAGGTTTGGCCACTCTTTTTATCTTTTAATCTTAGCTTGCGTGGGTAACAGTGTCTTGAATTGATTGTAGTCACACCAACCAACCGTGCTAATTCTCCAGGCTAAAAACCCCTTTTCCCATTAAAAAAAAAAAAAAAAAAAAGAACTAGGATTTAGACACTGGGTTTTTAACATAGATAGAATAGAATTAAACCATAAATATAAAAGATTAGATAACCAAGATTTCAATTAAATTATAGATTTAACCTCAGCTCCCTCAGTGATCGACAAAAACCCCTACTTACCAACTAAACTACTACTATCGGAGTACACTTGCTGTTAAAAGTTTGTTTTTTGGTTGAGTCGGCAAAATATAAATTTAAAACTTGAATCATATAAAACACAACCCTACAACTTACAACACAATCAACGTTTTTGGCAGCCGATGCCTGCCAGGGATTGAAAATTATTTCTTGAATTTATTTGATATTTTGTTTTTTAGCATTAGGATATGATCTAACTTTTGAGTTAAGTTTAGTTTTATATTAATTTGCATATTGTAGTGGTATTCTGCATTATTCAAAATACGCTGTAAAAATTTTTCAAACCAATACGGCGTATTCAGTTTATTGGATACGTCGTATAAACTTTTTTCAAATCAATACAGGCGAATACAACTATATCAACAATACGGCGTATCGCTATTTTGAGCCAGTTCTTTAGCAAAATTTATTATACAGGTATAAAATGGACGACCCCAATATTACTATGGAAGAATATATCAGGTTTGAGAAAGAAAAAGCTCATAGGCATGGTGAGTTGTATAATTGGAAAACTGCTACATATGGTAAGATTTGGTATGATGAAGACGTTCATGATCTTAGATCTGTTGAAACTAAATTCCCAGCCATAGTCTTTAACGACACGTTAACATCTGATACACACTTATGTGAGCCAGACATTAAGTTTCTCTAAACAACAATGAAAATCGACTTATAATATCATTTGACGAATTCTGACGATGAAGATTGCACGTAATTTTTTTTGACAAAAATTCCATTTTCCTACAAAATCATTTATGTTACAAGATTAAAAAATGGATTCGAAAAATGATAATGAATAGTCAATATGCCTTTGCTTTCCATCCCCACCCGAGCCTACAGTCAGTTATTTATTGATGAAATTAGACTTCCATTAAAGATTTGAGCATGAATTATTCCAGCCAATGTAACAATGATGCACAAACATCAAATTGATTTATTAACTGAACACGAATTAGAACCCTCAACATATCGATGAATTTAATTGAAAATGAAACATCAATGCCGAATGAGATGAAGAGGAACAAAACGTTTAAACTTTTAATGATCTATTTCCTATTAACGTTTTTTCAAACTGAAACTTTTAATAAGATTAAATTTTACTATCATGACTTGGAATCATCTTAACAAAGGGATGTCATTCATTTTTCTAATCAAGAATTTGTATGTGCCATTTGGCATCCCGTTCGACCCCAAATTGTTTTCTAAGGATAGGAGTAAATTGGGGCAAGTCTAACTAAAGACTTTCCTGTAAACAAAAGTGCTTGTCGGGTGATTACAACCGAAATGTTAATTTTTCAATTTTTTAATCAGCCTGTCTTCTCAGATTGTCTATACGGCGTATCCAAACCCCATGCATACGGCGTATCGACTATCTGGACATTATCTAGTCTTTATTTTCAATACAGTCTATACGGCGTATTCATTAAACGAATACGGCGTATACGTCACATGTATCAATACGGCGTATCCTGGGGTATGGATACGGCGTATCGACTTCTTATATAGTTTTAGGTATTTATTTCGAGTCTAACCAAACGAATACACCAAGATAGGAATGCACCTATTTTTCTATATTTTACACAGGACCTCGTGAAGGAAATATCGACAAACATTGGTGGAGAATTTACGAATCTGGAAATCTTAAAGTGTTGGAGTCTTGAAACTTCAAGACGAGTGTTCAACACACGATCTTGCTCGTAAACGCAAATTAGAGAATCTATCGAGCAAATATCAGGGGAGTTTATCATTCTAATTCTTTTTAATTCATGTATTTAATGTTTTATATATACAGCGAGGACGTTTGTACAAATTCAAAAATTCCAAGTGGGGGATGGGAATTAGAATTTTTACCTGTCCTATTTTTCAAAAAAAAAGGCTTTAAATTATGCTCAAAATCAATTAAAAAAAACTTCAGCATCGGACTTTAGTGAAATTACATGTTACATAACCCTCCACACAATAACCCTTGTTATAGATATAGTAGGAATTTAACCTTTACATTTCCAAATGTTTACCACAAATTCCACAAAAAAAGAAATATGAAGTGGGCCGGTGAGGTTGTAGACTTTAGAACTTGGCTTTGGTATATCATAATTCTGAGACATAATAAAAGTATATAATTTGCTAGTTTAAATTATGGATTTAATTGGAGTAACTTGTTTAAATTGTAAATCTTTAGGATACAACCAAATCGGCCTATACATGTTGTTTATTAACTAACTACACCGGTTTAGTTACCTCCCGTTGCAAAATATAAATTTAAAACTTAAATCATCTTAAATATACCATACAACGACAGAACATCAATTATCTTCTTACCATCTACTAGGGCATTCAACTGTACTTCCCCATTGATAGTTTTGGCCTTGACAGTAGACCAGAACTGTTCGATACAAGAAATATATATTATAGGATTAACGGTTAGTGCATTCAAAAAATCTACATATTGTTTAAACCCATCACTCTCTTCGGGTTTAGACAAAAATGCGACCATGTTATGAGTATTTGCAAAATTTAGATTCGTCATTTGTGTTGGGTTTTGATAATGGATGATAAAATTGAGTTAAGGTTTGTAGTTAGAGAGTATTTGAAAGAGTAAAAATGATTAAAGGATCAATTAAAACCCTTAATCAAAGTACTTATGAAAATACCCTCAACAACATTAACTTTTACCCAGCAGTAGTAACCCAACAGTAGTAAGTTATGCCTAGCAGCATTAATTTTGAGTCACCAACATTGTTGGGAATTAAAAGTCTTCTTAATACTATTAAATATTAATGCTACTAGTCAATGATAAAAGAGAAGTTTCAACTGAAGACATTAATGTTGATTGAAGACATTAATGTTGATTGAAGACATTAATGATGATTGAAGACTTTATGTTGATTGAGGTAATTAATATTGATTGAGGAGTTACAATTGATTGTGGAAAGTATTGAATTCAATTGATAAATGTTGACCACATAGTTAGAAACATATTGAATACTTAGTTATGGTATTCAATATGGTTGACTAGATATGTTAGGAAAATATTGTAAACCCTAATGGACTCCTTGTACTATAAAAGGAGGTCCTAGGGTGTAAAGAAAACACATCAATCTCTACACAATCATCATACACACGTTTTATGTTGGTCCTTGGTTTATGATCTGACTAGCCTTTGTATGACGATAGATAACTTGGATAAATCCAAATCAACTATATGAGAGACACTAACTATGAAAATCAAGTGTTAATGCGGAATCTTAACACAAGAGTAAAGAAGAAACGATAATACTAAAATTGCTATTAAGCTCTATGCTTCTATTGATATTTCAATCACTTACTCGTACATAACATTGTGCCTTAGGGTTCCTCTTATACACCAAGGAAACCCTAATGGGCTTTACAACCGTGTCAAAGGATAATACATATCCTTTCCTAAGATATCTCTTAAGATCAAACCAACACCTCAAGGATTTCTTAAAACTTGTGGATTCACTTGACATTGACGGTGAAAACAGGGAAAGAACGCGCATGCATTTATTTTAATTTCTCCCTTCGCGATAAAGCTTCAACTGGCTTGAAGTCTTTCCAACAGGATCCATAACCACATGGGGAGGATCTTACTACTCGTTTCCTTGCTCAATTCTTTCCATCGAGAAAGACCGCAAAACTCCGCAATGATATCCTGATGTTCCAACAACATCATGGAGAATCTCTATCCGAAGCATGGACTCATTTCAAGGACTTACTCCAAAAAGTCCCTCATCATGGCATCGACCTTTGGCTCCAAGTCCAAATTTTTTATGACCATGTCAATCCGTCATCAAAGACGAAATCAATTGACCATCGGCCTGGTGGTATGCTTGTGACGAATATCTGGAAGAATCCTGGGCATTATTAGAGGACCTCGCCCTCTATGACAACGAAAATTAGAATGACCCAAGGGAATTTGCTAAGCCGGTCAAGGCAATCGCTTTGCCTCAAGATGTCCCAAGTACATCCGACCGCCGTCTAATCGAGCTCGAAAATCAAGTCCAACGCTTGATGGAAGCTCATCTTGCTCCGACACAACCTACTCAAGTGAACAAAATCACTACCCCATGTGAAATCTACAGTGGTCCCCACGACACTCAGTATTGCATGAAAAACCCCGAACAAGCCATCGTTGAATACGCTTCCTCGCGTACCGATAGAGCGGGAGGTAAGTGGTATACTTTCAAGCTTGAGCAAAATAATTTTGGTGACACCTCTAATCCATCATGGAAAAGTCACTCGAACCTTAGGTAGAGACAACCCTAAAATTCCCAAAATATTTTTTTCAAGCCCACCTACTCGGTTCCAACCCAATGGTTCGATCCCAAACTGTTCCTTCAACAACCGTCCTCAAAACTTTTACAATCAATCAAATATAGAAGGACTGGTTTCCGAATTCATGGCATCTCAAGACGCTAGATTTTCTAAGTTTGAAGCCGGTTTCAAACGACAACAAGGTGAGATGACCAACAAAATAGACATTGTGTTGAAAGCCATCACCAATCAAATAGCAGACACACTGCCTAGCGATACGGTTAAGAACCCAAAACTAAAGACTCATCCAGTTTCGTCTGCTCGTTCTTACCCAACAATGGACCCGCAATGCTCAACACAAATCCATGGCTCAATTAATGCCATCACAATCTACTCCA
>BQNB010017469.1:53360-69892 GCA_026074375.1 Tanacetum coccineum
GCAGATTTAATACTTATGAAAACAATCTTTTCTTCCCCAACTCTTAAGGTAATCTTTCTTTTTTAAACATCAATCTTAGCACGGGCGGTAGACAAAAATGGTCTTCCGAGGATCAAGTGAACTTTGATATCCTCGGGCATATCAAGAATTATAAAGTCTACTGTGAAAGTAAATTTGTCAATTCCTACTAGTACATTTTCAACTATTCCTTTTGGATATTTCACAGTCCTATATGTCAATTCCACTGTCAACCTAATGTGAGCTAATTGGCCTAATCCTAAGTTAAGGTAGGTCGAGAGAGGCATAACACTAACGCTAGCTCCTAAGTCAACAAGGGCATTGTGAAAACAAACATTATTAATAAAGCAAGGTAAAGTGAAACTCTCTGGGTCTTTCTCCTTTCGGGGTATGGCGTTATTTATATGTGAAGCTCCATAAGCTTCCTTGAATTTTGGTCTTTAGTTCCTCTCTTCTTCTTCACAGTAATGATTATCCAAATGACTTAGAAAAGGAACCGTCATTTGTCTTGACTTGTACAATAGTATACTGTTCTGTCCAGTGGATACAGCGTATTGGGTAGATCCAATATGGCGTATCGAGTATGAGTCAGCTTTAATGGTGGTTGAAATCGACTTGACTTGGTCTCTTTGGATTGTTTCAGTTGAGCTTGGTAGGCTTCCAAATCCTCTCTCCTGTAGTACCTTACTCATTTGCTCGATTTGTATTGCCAATGTTTTAATTGATGCTCCTTGGTTCCTTATGGCAGCATCTGTCGAAGCTTAGATTTATTTAATCAAGTTAGAGTTTTCTTCGTGTCTCTTTACCGATTCACTCTTGAATTTGCTCAGGGTATCTTCCATAGATTACCTTTATTCTTGGTATGAAGGATTGGCGTTGTTCCTTTGATAGTACCCTAGAGTTGTTACTCTATATCCCCCTCCTTGAAAAGGTCCACCAAATTGCGTGTAGTAAGCTTCTTCTATGGTTTTCCCTTCTTCTTTTTATGGGCAATCTTTGGTGTAATGGGGTCCTTTGCATTGTTCACATCCAACTTGAGCAGCATAAACTTTTTTATTCACCTTCTTGATCTCTCTTCCAAGATTGTTTAGTTGTGCTTATATAGCAGCTAATCCATCAGAAGTCTCAGTACTTCTTCCTCTAGATGTTCCATTGTGTCATTTTTGAGAGTATTCAACCATTTCTTGGATGGTTGTCTTAGCATCTACAATAGTCTTAGTTGGAACGACACCTCTTGAGTTAAGAATCTGTCGTGTTGGAACATCCACCCCATTATAGAATAAAATTACCTCATGCATCTCAGTCAAATTATGTTGAGGACACTTCATCAAGAGTTCTGTAAAGCGCTATCATGCTTGATAAAAGGTTTCATCTGGCTCTTGCTGAAAGTGGTTGATTTCTTCCATTTTCTTCGCAGTTCGACCAGGTGGGAAATATTAGTTTAAAACTTAGATTATTTAAATCTTCCCAGTTTGATCGAACCAGTTGGTTCGTTTCTTAGCCAACGACTTATGGCTCTGGTTAATGATATAAGGAAGACTTAGAACATTAGTTGATCCTCAGTGATGTTAAGAATGTGTGAATAGTCCAACAGTTCGAAACATTTTCAATGTTGTTCGTTCGCATCTTCATTAAGCCTAACAGATAAAACGTGTTTTCTCGAAGCTCCTTAAGATATTGGCCTTTCAGTTCAAAACTATCTTTTTCCTTAATCTTAGGCCTAGCAACTCCCGATCCATAGTCCGTTCGGGTCTTGCTCATGTATTGCTCCATGGTTTACCGCGCCATTGGTTCTGCTTCTTCTTCCTCGAGTATTCTTGGTTATAAAATAAATTAAATCAGAGAATCTCAATGTCAAGCCTTAGTGAATCGCAGTGTCTCCCTAGATGTTAGAACTTCGTTCAGGTACTTTGTAAGTTGATAGTTCGTTTTGTTTGAACTCCTTGTCATGCACTACCTGTAGCAAGGGATAAGCAATCAGTAGGATTTGCTCTAAAGAAAGGTAAGAAAAAAATTTTAGCACGAAAATCAAATATAGAAAACTTAGAATCTATTTCTGTTCCAGATGATCGATACGTCGTATCCAATGGAAGTAGATACGTTGAATGAATACGCTGTATTGGACAGAAAGTTAGATACGCCGTATCCGATGGAAGTGGATACGCCGTATTCAGCTATCGACCAGAACAGTGTATTAAGAAAAACAATTAAATACGCAAACAATTAAATAAAAATATATACAAGCAAACAATACTAACAAAAACATACAGAATATACAAGAATATACCCTAATCTAAATTACACTACTCATAAGGGTTAGATCTAATCTAAAGCTAAAAACCAAAATATCAAATAAAAATCAAGATTAATTTTCACTCTCCGGAAACGGCGCCAAAAACTTGATGTGTCGTTGTGTGGTGTATATTTTATTGATTCAAGTTTTAAATTTATATTTTGCCGACTAAACCAAAAATAACACTTTAACGGGCAGTGTACCCGATCGGTAGTAGTTTCGTGGTAAGTAGGGCGTCGAACACTTAACTAGGTTAAATCTATCAATTTAATTAATATCTAGGTTATCCAATATATGTTAATTCTATCCTATTCTGATCATGTTAGTCTTAATCTTAATTCTAATGGAAAAGGGGGTTTTTCAGCTGAGAGACTGCCCAGTTTGGTTGGAAGCTTCAATCAATACAAGGCACTTCAACCCACGACGCAAATGAAAAAAAGTAAAAAAGAGCGGTCGAGACAAAATAAAAGAAAACTGTAATAACCATTATTAATCTGACTAGAAAGTTGGTTTGATATTTACTTGAATGATTTCTCTCTTGTGCGTATATCATTCTTAAGACTTAGGCGTTACATCATCCTAAGACCTATACATATTAATTCTGTCAAAATTAATGCATCTGCATAAAGAATCCTTATTTAATGATTATAATCTATCTTAGGGATTAAAGCAATGGTGATCTTGTTAAACCCTAGCTTATAGAGACTTTACCCACTTACCGCTTAATGATGATTTATACACTAGTAGTCTACTTGTCCAACTATCCAATGGAATCAAAACGTTATTTGTTGAATTATCTAGGTCACCTGCTAGTCAACACGATCAATAAACCATTGGCAATATCCAATTAACTAGTTAAGCCCAAAGCGTATCATAGACACAGATTTAGAAGGACAATATTTGTGATCCTATGATTCTAGATGTATAAATGACTATATGGAGAGCTATCCCAGACTTTAGATTTACTTGGTTCGTATCACTAGATCCAGTTAAATGATAGGTCATATACAAAAGCGTGTAAACAAGTATAATATGATAAACATAAACAAGCATTCAACGATAAATCAAGAAATCAAGATAAACAAATACCAAACATTCAGATCTTCATAATAATGGTTAATACCCGAAGGTATTAGCCTTCAAACGTCATAATAAATACAAAAGCAATTATTTAGCCAAGGTAAACTAACCGAGTTAACAAATCATACCAAAAACTAAACGATTACTAAATTATATGGAATTACACGTTGTCTCATATGGAATTGATAACGTTGCTTGAACTCTTCTGCTCTTTTTCTCCTTTGAAAATCAAATTTTATGGATTAGGTATCGAGAATTTGATTTAGCACACTTAAAACTCATTTTTGAGTTTTGTATTTATAGGGTTTGGAAGTCGGTCCGATACGGCGTATCTAAGGATTAGATACGGCGTATTAGGGATTTCTTAGATTTGGGACCACGCTTGATATTCATTCCATATTTTGAATACGACGTATTGAGTCTATCTGGATATGGCGTATTAAGCTTTATTCCTCTAAGGTCTTTGGTGAGTGCAGGCACGGATACGCCGTATCTTCCTTGATGGATACGGCGTATTGGTTTTCAAAATAGTAATCTTTAAAATATCTTCATTTAAGCTCCAGAATGCTTGCCTTTTGCTAATATTCACCAAGTACTCCATAATTAATACAATTCTCAAATATAAACGATTAAGTAACAATTCTTTGCAATAACTAAACAAAATGGGTTAATAACATGGGATAAATGATGCTATAAAATAGATGTTATTTGATGTCATCAGTTTGTCACTGTCACGCGCGTCGAAGTTAAGAAGATGCCTTGTAATTAGGCACACATGAGAGTGACAAAACCCTTATCATGCAGTTGGCTCTTATGCTGCATCTACTAATCATTGTTTACATCTTATGTCTCACCAGATTAACGTTGGCTTCATGTGACGATGATAAATATGAGTGGTTTTAATAAAAACGTGAAACTCTATGATTTGGTGAGGTAGCCTATTAGGTATGCAACCATCATTGAGGTACACTTTTCAAAAACCTAAACATCTACTCTGAGCCAATCTGCCTTACTGCTTGTCAATTGTTACACCATGTTGGGTATCGCCCAGCCGTATCTTGATGTGGCATCATTATATTCTGTTTGCAACCAAATCAGGTAGAATACCTTTTTATCTAGTTCGAGCACGACAGCTGTAAGCTTAACTTTGGTTTTTGTTTACCTCTTGGGAATAAGCTTAGCTATCCGTCTTTGTTGACCATCCCTAGCTTCCATGTCAGAAGTCAACAACATCGATTCAAAAAGTGAAATTATATCTCTTTAGTTGTTGACTTCTTACTTTGAGCTAGGAATGATCTTTAGAGTATGCTAAGGGTTTTGGTACTTTCACGCGTCCTTAGATGTAGAAAAATGACTTCTACTTCGGCATACGCGACAGTCACAAAACTATTGGTGTATATTCTGACGCTATATTATGCTTGGTAACCATATCTTGATAAGGCAATGATGAATATGAGCACTCTGAACAAAATGCGTAAAAGCCCATAACTTGGCTAGGCAACCTATTAGGTGTGTAGTCATGACAGACTTACAAAAGCTCTTATCTGAGCTAATAGTTTGTTTTGTACGATTTTTTTTTGGCATAGCTATTCAATAATGATGCGGTAGTGATGATGATAGCCATAAATGGATTTGCGTTTGGATACGTTGTCTTTATGTTGCACAAAAAACGGATAAAAGAGGTCGTGTCGCTAAATAGTATGGCCATCTCATCTTTTAAATTTTTTTGTACATCGATTCTGAGTATCAAAACAAAAATACGGTTATGATTGTCACCACCACTGTCGCCTCAAATCGCGGTACACAATGACTAAAAGAAATTCCATATGACCTTAATGTGGCTATTATGAATATGAGCAGTTTTGATGAAATCCGTTAAAGTCTATACCTTACCTGCAGTAATCTGCGTTGAAGTTTCACGAATATCATGCTACCTTGACGAGGCTATGATGATTTGTAAATTCGAGCCTTATATCTATTTGAAAAAAATACTTTCACATTCTCTTAATATGTTCGTTTAAACTGCTGATATCATTACCATTCAATCTAACAAAAGGCCTTCAATTGCACTTGCTTATTTGACCCGTATCTTGGCACGACATCGCTAAATTCTTTTTGCATCCGTGGCGGGTTTGATTATTGTGTTGGTTCAATTTGACATGTATCTTGGCGGGGCATCACTTAATTGTGTTTGCAGATACTACGGGTTAAATTATGTTTCTTATGACTTTGCTGCTTTATGATGTTTGCTGATTCTTGAGCAGCTTATCAGCGTCTAGAACATCAAGTGTGATATTCTACACGTAGATAAGGTGCTCAAGAATAAGAACGTCCAACTGCGGTTTGATTTTAGAAGACAATACAATTGTCGTGTGGGCACTTTTGGGGTATGTAGAAGAGACAAAATGTATATTCTACACAACATATTGTATATGTTGATTTTTGTTGTAGTTATAACTGAATGGTATATTGATTACTGCTTGAATAACTTGCAGAACAAGAACAAGAAAAACAACAACAATGCAAACAGCGATTAACTGACGTTACCAATTGCTGATCAACAACAATGTATGCCTGAAATTTGAAAGATTGAAATGAAAGAATCGTCATTGGAAGAAAAAGTCAACAGAGATACACCAGATGAAGTATTGGGTAGGGAACACATTAGTGCTCACTAACTTTGTATTGAGTGTAGTATCTATAAAATACAGTTCCTTTCGAGCAACGATCAACACTGTTTATGTCACAAATGCATCTGATCTCGGCTTTATTCTATTAGACTGAACTTGAGATGATTTGAAACTTATAAAGCTTATTTGAATACTGCTACATTTCTATTTAAGTATTGCTATGTTACATCGAATCATGAATTCGTATAAACCGCAAACGTAAAAGCCCGCGCTCCGCAGCAAAACACTGGTCAAAACCTTGTTTGTTTCAACTTTCAACAACAAAAATGCATCAAAGTTCTACTTGATATTATATGTATTAATAAATCAGAAAATACCCGTCCGCAACAAAGTGCACATAAGTAAAATACCTCAATTTTAAATCATTAACACAGATGTTAACTATTTATTAGAATTTTCATCAGACAAATATTACAAAATGATTTTCCAAGTCGTATAAGACATACATTTATGTGTGTAATTTTTTTATTTTTTTCATCTTAAAAAAGGGAGAATGATTTGTACAAAATATTTGTTATGTCTACTCAAAAAAACACACAGTGTAAAGTATATCATCTAATATATGTAGCTAGTACACTACTACGTCCATCTCAAAATAATAGTTGATCTTTCATTTTCGAGATATTTCTTTTTAAATGTCCACCGCTAAATATGAATAGAGAAATTTGATTAAAATTATTTTATTGACCTTTTTTGAAATTGTTATTACAAACTTTAAGAGGAAAATTAATTAATTAATTGAATGTAAGCCTTTCATTGTGGAAAATTTTTAAGAGAAAAAAAATTGTAATAATTATGTTTTTTTTAATTGTGTGTTTTTCGTTAAAGTGTGATTATTTTAGGACAGAATGAGTTATATTATATTGTTGATGTATAAATTATGTAGTAAAGTTATATTCAAACCTAGAATCTAATACTACTTTTTTATTCGTAAATTTTTAGTACCGTTATTATAATGACATGCATAGATTAATCTTCCAATTTTTAATTGGTATTGCTCACTAACATGAAGTCATTGGAAATCAAAGGGAGCTATTATTTAAACTATTTGTTGGGGCCTTGGGGGGTTGGGGTGTGGATAATAAAAAACTCTATTCACTAGTTGTAAAATTCAAATTCATAGATGTATTTCCAGTAAATCATCGGGGATTTTCACATGTTAAGTTAAATATTTGAGAAAGCAAGACAGTTGGTCCATTAGAAAATCACGAGTTGTGTCCAACGACTTTTATTTGTTCTCACTAATTTATATACAGATTCTTATTGTTAATGCATATTAGGTTTTTCTTGTTTTTCTTAAGATATTTGTTTTAGCATTATGTGAATTGTAAATTTCAGATTCTTATATTTTACACAGTACTAGGTTTTCTTAAAGAATTCTAAGATATTTCGAGATCTTTTGCCTAGTTAGATTAGACACAACTTGAACTCACACATATTAAGCATGAAAGCATTTCACGGATAACACTAGCCAACATGAGTTTCGTGTATTTTATTGTAGTACACTAGTTATTAGTAAACTAAGAGGTATAACGGGTACGGCAGGCTTTTGGGCCTGGGTCGTACCATTACATTTCGGCTCCGGACCAACACAACAAATAACAAACATAACGGGCCGAAACTAAGCCTAACATCATGCTGGCCATGACCCGGACGCAACAAGACAGACGCGGAACGATCGTCAGCCGTTCCCAGAAACCACGTGCGGATTAGCTTACGCCTGCGAAAGGTAATCCATGTCCACAATCACGATAGCCGCGGATCCTTGCCGGACAAGGGTCCCACTCCGGCCACTACAATTGTAGGCGAAATACTAGGAAACCCTAGTACTAGACTCGCCTAAGGAATCCTCTGACACTCCAAATGGTACGATTTTCTCACTCTTCCCAATACACATACATACTTCTGACAACATGTTTTTTTACTCTCACGTCGGAGTCTAATCGAGTGGTCCGTCCCCACGGTAAAGCTAACGGTTTACTTTCACTTGTGCAGAAAATCATCTCAACTACTTTGTTTAGTACAAGATCTAATCCCAAGAGAGCTTAAAGGTCCTGTCCAACAAACAACCTGAGCCCAATCAATACCTAGTCACACATTTTGTACTAACAAGTTGGCACCATCCGTAGAACCCGTATACAACTGCGTTTCTCAAAATACTCATAATGAGCGAACCAACAGAGCTTATTCCCAGCCCACCCACGTCCGCCGTACCAAACACAATGGGGAAAGTAAATGAGCAAATCTCAAAAACCCCGAGTAGGCCCGCGTCCGACGCAGCCCCCTGGGAGTATTGCGACAAGTATTATCATCAGTTGTTATCAATAATAGCTGAAAAAGTCCACCAAGAAAAAGTGCAACAGGAAAAGCTAAAAGAAGTGAAAGCCCGTCTTATCTTCAAATGATTTTCAGGAAGAAACTCAAAAATCCAAGAAGTGTCGCAACACTCCGAGTCCAGAACACCAAACGTAAGAGAAGAGCACCAGAGGGGACGAAGGTCTGGACGCTCCCGTAGCATATCCAGAAGCCCTGAACGTACCAGCGTCTTTTTCAGGATAAGACATGATAGGTCAGAATTGCCTAGGCACAGGACGGTATGTAAAGGAAGAAGGGACGGAGGAGTATTCGATAAGCTGGGGGCAAAGAAAAGAGTACATCCGCACACTCGAAAAGCCGCTACCAGAGTTCCCGCTCAGGAAGAGCGAAATTCGTCCCTAGAAAACGTCACTATGAAGGAACGTGTTCACGAAGGAGAGAAATACTCTCCAAAAGTAAAGACATCGGGGGGGGGGGGGGACACTGGAAGTCAAAATTGAAAAAGCAAAAGTCAAGCATTGAAGAGGACTACCTATCACAACCATGGGTATGTGAAGAAATAGATCCCTTCACACCCCGCATCCGCTACTTCGACTTCCCAAAAAAGACTCGGATGCCAAATAATGTCAAAACATATGACGAAAGTGAAGATCCGGAAGATCACTTAAAAATCTTTCAAGCAGCTGCAAAGGTGGAACGGTGGGCAATGCCGACATGGTGCCACATGTTCAATTCCACACTTACTAGACCTGTTAGGGTATGGTTCGATGACCTACCTACGAAATCCGTGGATAGCTATGACGATTTAAAAAAGGCATTTCTAGCACACTTCCTTCAACAAAAGAAATGTATCAAAGATCTGGTAAAAATTTACCACATCAAGCAAAGAGAGGGGGAATCTACAGAAGATTTCATGCAAAGATTCAAGGCTGAGAGTAGTCACGTCAAGGGAGCCTCGGAGTGCATGAGAATATCCGGATTCATGCACGGAATCCCCAACCCTGAGCTAATTAAACGTCTACACGAAACATTCCAAAATTAGTGGATGAAATGATGACGGTTACCATAGCATTCCTTAGGGGAGAGGTGGCAGCTTCCAACCAGGTATAGAAGAAAACAATTCAAGCGTGGAAGCAATAGGAAGCTAGGAGAAAACAAAATTTTAAAAGAAGGGGAGATTTCAGGAATCAATAAAGATCAAAGCGGAGACGTAACAAATTCACACTCCTTACAAAATCCCCAAAGGAAATTTTGGCTTTAGATAAAGGCAAATTTAAAACTCCGCCACCAATGACAACACCCGTTGAAAAAAAATAACAACAAGTTCTGTGAGTTCCACGAAGAAGTGGGACACAACACAGATGAGTGCATGCATCTGAGAACACAAATCGAATAATTAATCAAGGCTGGAAAGTTGTCACACATAATCAAGGAGCTAAAACAAGGCAACGAAAAGGATCAGCCAAAAGCAGCAAAGAAGGAAGAAACATCCAGAAATGATAAGCCTCTTGCAATCTTGATGGTTCAACCATGGCAGAGGGTTGGCAGACAAAGGATTACACAAAGCTTCTCCCCTAATCTAAAAATTTCATTCCCACCCTTAGGCGATGAGGACGAAGCGGAAGGCCCAATGATCATTGAGGCAGAGATATGATGTCACTTCATACATCGCATATATGTGGATGGAGGATCAGCTTCAGAAATACTATACGAACATTGCTTCAATAGGCTCCGTCCGAAAGTAAAGAGTCAAATGGTTCCAGCTACCACACCCCTCATTGGTTTCAATAGAGAAATCATATGGCCACTGAGGCAAATATTACTGCCAGTAAAAATAGGGGATGCGGAGCATTCAACCTCTACATGGATGAATTTTGTGGTGGTGATATCACCATCTCCGTACAATGGGATCATAGGAAGGCCAAGGGTGAGGAAAATTCAAGCAATCCCGTCAACAGCTCACGAAATGTTAAAATTCCTAGTTCCAGGAGAAATACTCACTCTACGGAGCAGCAGGATAGTCCCACTCGAATGCATGATGGTCTCCGGAATGGAAGCACAGCCTTCCTCCATCACCCAAGCTGCAGAAGAGAGGATCAGAGTAGCAGTTCATTCGGAATACCCGTAGCAAACAATTGCAATAGACTTCACCCTAACAGAGGAATGACAGAAGGCATTATGCGAATTACTCAGGCGCAACCTGGACATATTTTCTTAGAAACCTGAGGACATGACAGGGGTTCCGTGACACCTAGCGGAGCATCGCTTGAACGTCCCAGAAGGATGCCTTCTAGTTAGACAAAAGAAAAGATGCCAAGCACCGGAAAGGAACAATGTAATATAAGAAGAAGTAGCAAAACTTGTAGACGCCGGAATAATGAAGGAAGTTCATTACCACAACTGGTTGTCAAATCCTGTAATGGTAAAGAAGCGTGACGACAGCTGGAGGATGTGTGTAGACTTCGAAGACCTAAACAAGGCATGCCTTAAAGATGGCTATCTACTCCCAGAAATAGATTGGAAGGTATAATCTCTCTGCGGATACCCCTTCAAGTGCTTCCTAGATGCATACAAAGGATATCACTAGATAAAAATGGCAAAGGAAGATAAGGAAAAAACAACGTTCATTACTAGCCAGGGGATATCTGTGACTCAAAAATGCCTTTTAGTCTGAAGAATGTTGGAGCAACTTATCAACGATTGGTAGACAAAGCACTCCAAAAGCAAATTGGCAGGAATTTGGAAGTATACGTGGATGATCTAGTGATCAAGAGCCGCACAAAACAAGAGAAAATAAGGGATATCGAAGAAACGTTCAGGACTCTACGAGAGATAAACATGAAGCTGAATCCCAAAAAATGCACCTTCGGGGTGGAGGAAGGCATGTTCTTAGGATACAAGGTAAATACCAAAGGGATAAAAGTGTGTTCGGATAAGGTGGAATCCATTTTAAGCCTCTCATCCCCAAAATGTCTAAAAGATGTACAAAAGCTGAATGGAAAATTAGCAAGCCTAAACAGATTCCTATCCACGTCAGCAGAAAAGTCACTGCCATTTTTCAAAGTGTTGAAGAAATGCATGAAGAAAAGTGATTTCCAATGGACTAGGGAGCTAAAGCTGCATTCAAGCAAATGAAAAAGCTGATAGCAGAGCTGCCAACACTAACCGCACCTATGGAAAAAGAAGAATTGGTTGTGTACCTTGCAGCTGCACGTGAAGCTGTAAGCGCAGTGTTAATGACCGAAAGGGTTGCAAAGCAAATGCCAGTCTACTTCGTTAGCCGCGCCCTGTAAGGCTCAGAAATAAATTACACACCGCTGGAAAAATTGGTACTAGCTTTAGTGCATGCAAGAAAATGGCTAAAAGATACTTCCAAGCACATACAATCATTGTCATCATGGACCAGCCAATCAAGCAGGTGCTGTCTAAAACAGAAGTCACAAGAAGACTGCAGAAATAGAGTATTAAGCTAGGGGAATATGACATACAGTACATGCCAAGAACATCAGTAAAAGGACAAATCTTGGAAGACTTCATAGTGGAACGTCCGGAGGATGACTTCCTAGTCACGACCACGAAATCTGAGGAAGAACTTTCGGACCCATGGACATTATTCACGGACGGATCATCCTACATAGATGGTTTCGGAGCTGGCCTGATACTTATAAACCATGAAGGAACATAATTCACTTACACTATGAGATTTAGATTTGATGCAACCAACAACAAAGCCAAGTACTAAGCTTTAATATCCGGTCTCAGAATCGCAGAGCAAATGGGTATAAAAAACCTTCAACCATATGTGGATTCACGACTAGTGGCTAATCAAGTCAACGGGTCTTACATAGAAAAAGAGTCAAGCATGATGCAATACCTAGAGAAAGTGAAAACACTCACCAGCAATTTTAAAAAGTTCTCAATCAAACAAGTGCCTAGAAGTGAAAACAAAAGGCTGATGCTCTAAGTAAAATTGCATCCACCAGCTTCGCTCACCTAACTAAGCGGGTCCTAGAGGAAGAGCTCAACAAAAAATCCATAAATGAAGCATAAATGTTAGCAGTCGTAGAGGAAGAAGGAGACACATGGATGACTCCAATCTATGAATACCTCATTGAAGAAACACTCCCTACGAAAAAAGAAAAGGCAAGGGCCGTACAGCACAAGTCAAGATGGTAGGCTGTAATCAACGGAGTCCTATATAAGAAATCCTATCTTGGACCGTAATTACGGTGCGTTGGGCCACTGCAAGTAAATTATGTTTTGAGGGAAATCCATGAGGGGTCTTGCAGTATGCACGCTGGAACAAGATATGTGGTAGCAAAAGCCAAACGAACATGATACTACTGGCTAACAATGCATGTAGATGCAAGAAATATGATTCAGGAATGTCAAGATTGCCAGGTTTATCACCCAGTGCCAAGAAACCCACAACAAAAACTGACTCCTATCATGTCCCCGTGGTCATTCTACAAATGGGGAATTGACAAAGCCGGACCTTTCCCTGAAGGACCTGGCAAAGTTAAATTCCTAATAGTAGCAATTGATTATCTTACAAAGTGGATTGAAGCAAAGCCTGTCGCAACAATAACGGGTAATCAGATCAAAAAGTTTGTATGGGATAACATAGTCTGCAGGTTCGGCCTACTATGGGAAATAATATCTGATAACAGAAAGCAATTTAGGGACAACCCATTCAAAGATTAGTGTGAAAAGCTGTGCATCCGCCAGCGCTTTGCCTCCGTCAAGCATCCACAAGCCAATGGTTTGGTGGAAAGAGCAAACAGAAGCTTATGAGAAGGAATAAAGGCACGGCTTGATGAAAGAAGCAAGGATTAGATTAAAGAAGTTCCACATGTCTTATGGGCACACTGCACCATGATCAAGTCAAGCAATGAAGATACGCCGTTCTCACTCACATACAGAATGGAAGCAGTAATTCCAGCGGAAATTGGCATGCCTACCTTGAGAACAACGAAAATAGACATGGTGCGGAATAATGAAGCTTTGGAAATCAATCTTGATCTTTTAGAAGAAATAAGGGAGCAAGCAGCAATCTGCGAAGCAAGAAGCAAGGCAAAGATGGAAAAATATTACAACTCCAAAGTTCGCAACACAAGCTTCAAACCAGGAGACCTTGTGTACCGGAACAATGACGCCAGCCATGCAAAAGATAGCAGAAAGCTTAGCCCTAAGTGGGAAGGACCGTACGAAGTAACGGAAGCACTAGGCAAAGGAGCGTACAATCTTAGGGACCGCAATGGAAAGCTCCTTCCGTAAACTTAGAATGTCCGCAACCTCAAAAAATGTTACGTGCATGAAATGTAAGCACCCTGCCCACAGAAGTTTTGCAGCAGAAGGGGCAGTATTGAATTTCTTTTTCTCATGTAATGTCTTTTAATTAATTTAATGAATGAAATGTGAAGCCTAGCTACCTTCACAAGCTTATTTAAAACTTTATTTTACTTTGTAAAGTTATTTACATATTATATGATTGGTAAGAGGCGCAAGCAAAGGGGCACGACCCCATGAATATGAGTTATTATTCCACATAATACAAGGATGAGCAGCCTAACAATTAACTCGTATACATAAGAGGTTTTCAAGCCCAATACCGGGAGAATAACCCACAAATATTCAACTAAGACTATCACTGCAAACGTATAACCACGATATTAAAAGATAGCAATACAAAAAGACTAACAAGACACAAACTGTTAAGTACTATACAATGGTCATAATCAAAATTGTTCAAGTACAAACAACCATAACAAAAGGGCCACATACGGCCGCAGTAGAAACAACAACACAACAAAAAGATATTCTACAAGTAGGAAGTACCGCTGTAAGTAGCAGGCTCAACTAGGTCGCAAGGTTCTCCGACGAAGTTTCCAAGGCCTCCTGCTCAAATATGATCTTGGGGGAAGAAGAGGCTTCGGCCTAAGCCTCTGTATCCGCCACCTCATAATCAAACATTGGTATGGGTAGAACAGAGCTGGCTTGAACAAAAGTAGCTCACAAGGTAGTAGTAGCGGCAATAGCTGCCGGAACACCTGATGTACTGGCCTCACCAACTAAGTTTTCAGTAGATAACGGCTCAATAGGAGGAACCATGGTGTCAGAAATAAAAAATCGTTGGGACCCGTCATCTCCTTGAATCCTTCAAACGCGAGCATGAACTACATCCAAAGAAAAAGACAAGGAAGTCTCTCCAATAACCACCTGGTCCTCCGGCCGGTGGATATGAAGCATGAGTTGCTCAGGAGAGGGCTGTAATTGGTCAGCCTCTAGGGTCTTGGCCGCAGGACCGTCCAAATAAAGGAGACCCATAATCTCAGCAATGCTTGCATCTTTTTAGGACGCCAGCTGAGCAAAAAGAGGGAAATCCAAGGCACGAAAGGCATGTCACACCTCGCAATTTTCGATATTTTAAATTACTATTTTACACTTTGACTTTTTGGGTCCGACTTGACTTTTGACTTTTTTACCTTCTACGGTCACATAAAAACGATTACCGCGTAACTGGTAAAATTTTCGGAACATATTTTAATAATAAATCATATTTATTATTACATACCTCGAGTACAAATTTATTTTTAAAACTCATTTGACTTGAAAACGAGAAAATATAGATTTTATTCCTAAGTTGACCTATCAAAAACGACTCGCTAAATCACGTTTTCACAACTCGGACTCTAAAGCAATTTGATGTAAAACGACATTCCTGACAACTTTTTAGTTTTAACCGAGACCCGAAAACAGTCAGAAAGTGACTGAAATATCCTTGCAAAATTTTGAAAACAACGCGTACCGACAAAGGAAATAATTAAATTTATATTTAATTATCACTTTCTATTAAATAGAAATATTTAATAAATTATGTAATGCTTTATTCAAAGACGTTTATTTAAAAACGCGAATATTCAAAATTTAGTCTTAACTTTACGGACAAAGGTTAACCGTGAAACCCAAATGAATATTAAACATTTTAAATAAATTTTATAAAAACATTTATAAAATATAATCAAGTAAATACTCGTTTTTATCAGAAAAATGATTTGGAAAACAATGGCGCAAGTTTCGTATTTTGAATCATTAGTTAAGTCGCCCAAACGAGTCTCGAACCGCTTTTTATCAAAAGTATAATAAAAAGTTACACTTTTAACCCTCAACTATTATACACTTTCTAATTCATTTTAAAAGTTTTATATATAAATAAAACTTATACCTTTTTTTTCATTTTTATAAATATAAACACACACACACACCACTATAACTCTCTCTCCCTCCTCCATCTTCTCCAAATATCCGGCCACTCTTTCCGCCGGCCGGCCGCCACCTTTTCCGGCCAACCACCGCCGAAAAACTTTTCCGGCGAACCACCAAAAACATTTATAACTTTTATTTCATTCATTACAAAATAATACACACAAAAATGATACAAAAGAGATAGATCAAGCCCGGATCTACCCGATCCACTATACCACTCGCCGCCACGCGCCTCCACCCCATCCGGCAGCCACAGCCGGCCACCACGTCACCATCACCACCATCCCTTCGCAGCCGCCACCATCACAGCTCCGCCGCTGCGACCACCACACCTCGGTCACGCCATCTCCCACCACTGCTGCTACACGCCACAAACACCACCACCACCATCATCACCCCGCTGCCACCATCATCATCTCACCACCGCTGCCCCACCTTCATCTCTACGACACCACCATTATAACCACGACCCATCCACCTCGCTGCCCCCCCAACAGCCGCCATCAACACCACCACCCTCATCACCATGCCATCATCAGCCACGTCACCACCATCACCTTTGCTCCACCATCATCATGCCACCGCCACCCTCGTCACCACCGCTGCTATCCCCACCACGACCACCACCACGGCTCAGCTGTCAACCGAAACCACAACCACCTTCACCTCACTTTTTATTTATTTATTTATGAGTTTGGATGGTTTTTATTTTCGTAAAAACTAATAAGAAGTTTGTGTGGTTATGTTTGATTTAATTTGTTTCGTTTTTGATTGATTTAGTATGGTTTTGTTCTTTTTATTTCGGCTAGAATACACGCCCAAAAGGGGTGTTCGCTGCTGCGTCGTAACAGCCCAAAAGGGGGTGTTTG
>BQNB010017470.1:11070-69891 GCA_026074375.1 Tanacetum coccineum
GTTAAAGGAGATTATTTTTGGTTTTTCGATTTTTTTTAAACAACATATTTTATTAAAGGACAAAATGAGATCGACTAACTTAAACCGATAATCAACTTGCTTCACGGTAGCTCTTTAAAAGAAAAACGCACAAAGGAGCGGAGGAGCGGGAAAGCGCGAAGCTATTAAAATCCTTCTCCTTTCGGGTCGTAGTTCCTCGGAACAACCTTCCTTATACCCCTCTTATAGTTTGTTAATCAATTAAAGGTGAGCCGTACGTCGCAAGTGACACAAAGGCAAGTTTTAAATCTTTTGTTGGGAACTTATTATGATAATGCTTTAGTTGAAAGCATTATATTGATGATTGTTTTTTTTGTTTTTTTATTCTTTATTAAAGACAATGATTTTATATTTTTGATTTTTCTTGTTTTTATATACTCATAAAAGAAAATGAAAAATATTTTTGTATTTTTATATTTTTATAAAGAAAATAACTTCACAAAGAAGGATATTCAAAGCACTAATTGTCAAACGTCGAAACGACAATCGCTAACACTCCTCCCCGGCAGCGGCGCCAAAAATTGATTTCTATCTTTTAGGGTATATAAATAATAATATATTATAATTATAATGTTACTACTTATATATTAACCAAACCAAACCAAGTGACCCTTGATAAGGTTTCAAGAAAGAAAATCAATAAAATCCGAGTAGTATATGATATTCCCGGGTCGTTTATTCCCAACGAGGAATGCAATGGAAAGTCGAGAGTCGGTTTGACATTTGATGTTTGAATATAACAAATTTGGATTTGGTTTTCTAAATCTACGGGAAAATTAATGCAATATACACTAAAAACAATTAAGGCACACAAATTTAAACTAAAAACGCAAACGGGAATCCTAAAAACGTAACGTAAAACCCTAAAATATCAAAATTTAATCCTAAAGTAATTTTTTAACTTTTTAATAAACCCTAAATGACTAAAATGCAAAAACTAAGAAAACTAAACCAAAAACGAAAGCGATTTAAGCTTAAAATCACAAAAAACAAGAACGGGATCTAATCCCGTTCTTTAAAAAACCAAATTGTAAAATTTTAACCCTACGAAAGCAAATCTAATTTTCCTAAGTCCTAAATGATGAAAGAAAATTTTAAAAAAAAGAATTATATTTTTTGACTTTTAAATTTTTTATTATGAATTAAAAACTGATTTAATCTAAAAAATTAATAAAAAGAACTAAACGAATATGGAAAAATCTGAAAAATTAAGGAAAAGTGCTTTGAGTGATGCTAAATCTAAGAAAAATAAAAGGAAATAAGCTAAAATAAGCAAAACAAGGGCTGAATGCTAAAAGGCTTAAATGTGTATAAAAACTAAGTAGTGTGAGAGGCTAACAGATAGCCCTATCTGGTGCCGCTGGTTAAGTGTGTGTTTGTGTGGGACGAGTGTGTGCAAAGGGGGAGGTCATGGGTTCGACCCCCATGCCTCTCCTTTTTTATAAAACATTTTTTTAAAAAACTTATAAAACATGCAAATATAAGCAAATTTAAAAAATATGACTTTTTATGAAACTCAAAAATTAGCTGGTAAATAAGCAAATGAATGTGACGGTTTTGGTATTTTTTTTACACTAAGTCCTAAATTAAGCTAACTGTTTGGAAATTTTAGACAAATAAGCTAGTTAAAAAGCAAAATAAGCCAAGACAGAATTGAAACTACACCTAATAAGCAAATAAAAACAAAAATAAGCAAGGGAAAACAATAAGCAAACTCAGAAAAGCAATAAGCAAAATGGCCTAAATCTGCATACCAACTAGCCTAGGGACACTTTTTGGGCTTAATTTTAAGCACTTAAAGTGATCCTTATGTGTTTAAGGCTTATAGCACCTTAAAGCTAGTCCTAAGGGCTTCTAGAATTAGCTATTACAAATGAGTTTGAAACTCAAATAATCCAAGAAAAAGGCTTATCAAAGAGGCTGCTCACTCATGGTTGCCACTTTTTTTTAGTTTTCTTAAAAAGACTAATGCAATAGCAAGGCATTAAAAATAATCAGTATTCGACGTATAAAAACATAAAATAAGCTTAAACAGATAAAGATTACAACTCAAACACACATTAAAGTTGAATTTGAATAAATGAAATAAAGAAATAAGCTGTAAAAAGATTTATGAAATATGACAGTGTACTCCTGATGCATTAGAAACCAAGTTTGATATTAAAAACTATACCTCAAATGCACTTTAAATAAAATTGACAGATAAGCTTTTTTTAGCAAACTATAAAACTAGCAGACTTAACTATTTGATTCAAATTACATTAAAACTTTAACAAACTAACTTAAAGCTTATAAAAACTATCACTTAGGACTAATAAGAGCTTATGAAATTCAGTTGGTGACCCAAAAAAAAGGTTTAACCCCTCATTTGACCCATTTTGGGTCTTACCCCAAACACCCCTTAAAAATCAAAATTTGCAATTTAAAGCTAAAACAGACTAAGATAACCTATGGAACCACAAACCGGATTAAGAACTAAGTTAAATAAGCACAATTAAGTAATTAAGACACAGAAAACAACAAGTAAAATAAGAAAACAATGCTAGTAGTTTATGACTAAAAATGAGCAGTTTGACATCAAAATTCAACCAAAAGACTTTTAAGCATGCAAATGAATTCAAATGGCAATTACAGGACTAAATAAGCACAATTTACACACAATAAGCAACATAATAAGCAAAGATAATAAGCTAACAGTAAATAAGCTAAATTGAAAAATGGAACTTACTGATCCCTTGCTCTAAAAAGGGATTAGAGGTGATCAAATGAGCTTAATCTACTAGCTCAGCTTATAAATAAGTTGTCAACACCAATAAGCACTTCCATTATTTGCTTATCATCCAAAAGCTTAAAATTTCCAATTTTCTTTTAATGGAACAGTAACTTCACAAAACCTTTTGAAAGGGCTTTGAATGATGTTTATAAAGATCTTTTAGCTTTATAAAAGCTATAGACGTTACTTGTGAACAAATATTAAAGAACCTAAAGAACAAAATTTTACATTAAACTTCAACTTTTAACTTCTTCATAAACTTAAAAACATTACCAGAACTTAAATGTAAATAGACGAATTTTAAAGGACATAACATAAAAACTTTTTAAAAGTAATTTAAACTAAGGCTACATACTCCTAAAAATTACACAATTTGAAAAATAAGCGCAAGTCTTTTATATAGACGAATTTGAGCAGCCCTTGTATGCTTGTTATGTTTTTGTTGTGAGAGGTCTCTTAGTCATCATGTCATCCATTCAAAATCCTTTGGCACCAAGCAATATGATCTACACCCTTGATTTCTTTTCTTCAGATCTTTAACCAATGGGGTCTTGAGGGATTGCCAACATGGCTTTGGGGTTTTGTGGTGTGGGGTTTTGTTTGGGGTTTGTGTTTTGTCGTGGTGCAGGGAATGAAAGTGACAGATGAGGGAGAAGGGTTTAGGCGGGAAATGGGTTGAAGAAGTACAGTGTTTTGATATTAACAGGGTATGGGTTTGGGGAAATGGCAGGTTAAGCCCTCCAAGGTGATAATTGTTGTTGCAATTTCGGTCCTTGTGGTGTTATATGATTTGAGGATTTGGCAGTTTAGGTCCCTCGGTTTATAACTCTTCATTGCACCCGCAGTCCCTGTGATCATATAAGTTTGAGGGTCTTGGCAATTCTGCCCCCTCAACTTGTATTCAATCATTGCAAAATCAGTCCTTGTGGTGTATTAAGGACTAACAGCAGTATTGGCTCGTTAAGTGGGTTATGGATTGGGGCTTTATATATGTTGGGCCTCATCTTGGCAGATTTAGTAATATAAGCCCAATTTGTTTTAGGCTTAAACAAGTCTTCTTTAAATGCCTTAATGGGCTGTCCCGGCCCATTAGATGGGTGCGGGTGGGCCCATTAAGTATTTCTTCGTTTTCGGCTTCGGCTTTGACTTTGACTTTGTCGGGGTTGACTTTGACTTTGGTTGACTTTGACTTTGACTTTTTTTCCATTCCGTGCCCGGTTTTTTCCGTTTTGGCTTGATCTTTCATCCTTTTGTCGGATATCCGTTTCCTGCATAATATAAGTGAAAACATACAAATACAATGTATTTTTGGTACGTTTTTGATCATTTAAGTTTGTTTTTAATGGAAAATGGTATGTGTAATTAAGCACATACCATCCATTTTGCTTTGTTTTTGTCCTTTTATGCAATATCTGTTACTTGCAAGACATAATTCACAATACAAAAGAATATAATGCATTTATTGGTCATTATTAGTCTTTTTATCTCGTTTTATTATTTAAAAGGTATGTGTATTTAAGCATATACCAGCACCATTATGTATCTAACATCCAATAGACTAAACCTGGTATATGTTGTCAATATGTGTGCTTAGTATCAGGCAAGGCCTACCGAAAAGCACCTACATGCTATAAAAAGAATCTTTCGATACCTAAGAGGAACCGTCAATCGGGGACTATGGTACTCGAAGGATTCTGCTATTGCTCTAACAGCTTTTGCAGATGCTGATCACGCGGGTTGTCAAGATACAAGACATAGTACATTTGGAAGTATGCAACTGTTGGGAGACAGACTTGTTAGCTGGTCATCAAAAAGACAGAAAAGCGTTGCGATATCTAGTACAAAAGCTGAATATATAGCCTTGTCCGGCTGTTGTGCTCAATTCCTTTGGATGAGTTTATAACTTACCGACTATAGCCTTGGATTCAATAAAATTCTAATGTAATGTGATAACAAAAGCGCTATTGCCTTATGCTCAACAATGTTCAACATTCTCGATCAAAGCATATCGACATCAGATATCACTTCATAAAAGAGCAAGTGGAGAATGGAGTCGTCGAGCTTTACTTTGTCAGAACGAAATATCAGTTGGCGAACATCTTCACCAAGGCTCTATGTCGAGAAAGAATTTAATTCCTTATCGACAAGCTGGGGATGAGAAGTTTTACTCCTGAGACTCTAAAAGAACTGGCAGATGAAGCCAAAGAATAGTGGTGGTACCTATTCTTAAATCCTTTGTAAAATATGTATATATAGAAAACCAGAAAAACACAAAAAGATTTTTCACTTCTTATAATTTTTTATAAAAAACAATATACAAAATTAAAAAATCAGAAAAAGACAAAAATATATTTTCACGTCATGCTTTCTAGCATCGATAATATTTACGGCTTAATAAACTTCATTAAACAATGGCACAAAGCTGTAAATAAAGTTCAAATAGAAAACATGACATATGGCTTGCTATTATTTCAGATAGCAACCCAGTCATCATCTTAAAGACAAGTATTTCAAAAAGAAAACTTGACCTCTCTACGAGAATTTATTTTCTCGGGCATGGTCTACTTTATGACCATGCAAAGGCTTGTGTTTACTTTGCAACACAACCCGTGCTTCTTTTATTCCATAAGTGTACCTGTCAGTGCGCTTATGTGGTAAAATGTAGGATCCCTAGATCATTCCATAGATTAAACACAAGATCAATAGCACAAAAGATTAAACATTAAAGAACTTTTGATTGAAAGAAACAAGAGTGGCTACAAACCCTAAAGATGAAAAATATTATGGAGTAGCTAACCTAAAAATGAAAATAAAAATGGCTTTATATAGCCTTACAATGAACTAAAGAGGCTTTGGGGCTATGATGGGCTTTTTCATTAATAGCCCGTTTACAATAATATTACACCGCCTTAAACGCGCTAGACTTTGTCTGATCTTCGAGTGACCGAAGCTTCTTTGTTCGGTCCATTTATTGTGATCCTAACAATCTCCCCCTAGAATGAGGTCATGAGAATTGTTTTGAAGCACACTCGTGCTTGTCTTCTTTAGCTCGTTGTTGATTGTAGGGTACTTCACTTTTGTTCTTTGGTAATTCTATCTTTAACGACCTTGATCATGATCTTCAGAACTTGATGTGATGACTTGTCTTGATTCTTTGACTTGTTTAAGCTTTACCTTCTCTGAATTACCTTTGTGATCTTCTTTCATTTGACTTGCCCATAACGCTGATCTTTAGACTCACATGCTCATATCTGTTGGAGGATCCTTAAAGCTTGATGATTTATCTTCTCCATCATTGACTTTATTGCAATTTTTTGAAGAAGACATTGATTTTCAGAGATTGTGCGGAAGCTTTGAATGTAAGCTTTCTTGATTACTTCAGATACTGTGGTATGGATATGAGCACATGTCTTGCATCGGAAACTTTGAGTCGTCATTCGCCATGATAGAACAATTTAGACACCAACAAAAACATTTTGTTATGTAAAATCCACTTAATGTGTTCTAGAAAATCATTTTGTGAACACAAGAAGGGTTTTATATTTTGAAGGGATCAAGTATAGACGATACTCAATCTGGTCGGTTACGTTAACCTCTGATTCCGTGAGGATCAATGATTACAGTACGAATACTGCACCTGTGATCAGAAAGATTCATTAAAAGAACCTTCTTGACAGGTTTTCCGGCACGTGACAAGCTAGTTCCTCTAATACCTAAGTATCAGATTCCCTAATGTTCGCCGTTCTCTAGACCAGATGTCCGAAGACTAACACACTATAAGTATTTCTACTAATAGAATGGTAAAGAGTGAGTCAGTACAGTTACTATCTGCTGACTATACCGTACAATTCCTTTTCAGCGTTTTACTTCTTAATACAATTAAGTACCGTAGAAGGCCTGTGGCAAAAATGATTTAAAAAAAACATTCGATGTGCTTGTGAAATTTGTTTGGGGCACAAACGAAAGTTTAAATCAGAATGCTTCTGATGATGTTTTGAAATATATCCCGAAAGATATGAAGTGCCTTGGGAAATCCAAACTTGTACAAGTACATTTATGGAAATCCACTTCACTAGTGGGCGCAGTCCGAAGACCAGGCATGAGCATTCATACGAATACCAGTTGGTGTTACAAACATCTCTTTCCTCTAGCAATTCCATAAGATCACTTTCATGAACCTGAAACAAAAGATTCTTTTGTCGACTTAATCAAGTATACGTGTGTATAAACACAAAGTAGCAACTTTAGGTACTTGACATTTTTGATCATATTAACACTTTTGCTCACCCCCTACACATGTGCGTCGATAATTGAAAGAGTTTTAGCTACATGCAGGATAGGATTAGCATTTTAGAATCATGAATCATTAATTTATCCGTTTTACATGTCTAAGTCACATTTTCTCCCCCGATCAAAAGTATGAAACTTGTGAGTGGTTTTGATCTAGAATTGACTTAAATGTAATCAATCTCCCCCCAACAGTATGAGGTTAGTGAAAATAGCACAAATATTAAGTGAGCAATTGAAGACAAGACCTTCAGAATACCCAGACAGGAATGAACTGCAATCTTGTCTTGAACTTTTAAAGCGGTTGGCGTGTCAATCTTCAGCATAGAATCAGCAACGGAACAGTCCATTTGACCTGCAACAACTGTGGATAAATACGATTCTCCTCCCTCAAACAATGGACCCGTGACAATGTTTGATTGGTTTAACCCGAACATGTTGATAAAACATGTTTGTTTTTATGAGAAAAAAGGTTCGGGGCTTAGACAACTTCTTGTCTGTAAAGAAATAATGCACTGAAACGTACACTAAATCTCTGGGATAAGACCGGGTTACAGTCTGAAATAACTGCAAGCCATTTATCTAAAAAATTTTTTTTAAATATACACAAATATACAAAGGAATATAACATTGCATTAGCATTCAAAAATACCAGACATCGCCCTTGGCACCTACCTTTTCGATCACTAAGATTGCAATCAGGGAACCTAGAGATCATAGTAACTTTGGAACTAGAACTAACGCTCGGGGTAAGTTCTAAAGGCTCAACAATGGGTTCCATTATCCTAGTTAAAGGACAGTTATCATACAACGCGAAATGTCGTCCAGTGGGTTTCCACTGAGGCTTAACACTACCAACAACCTTTCCAATTGGTCTCCAAGCTGTCTTAGTAGTGTTTTCACAATATGATTTGTCTGTGGCTTTCCAAACCTTCTTTAGTGTGATTCACACTATGATTATGGCCTGAGGGGTTTTGGTATACCTCACATACTTCAAAGAACGAATCACAAATTGATTATGATCAATAACATTCAACTTCCTATTGTGATATGCTGCTCTCCTCGCGTTCACACTTTTATTGGGCAAGATATGATGGTTCCGAGTGTGGCTCTTTGGCATAGGTTTGCGAGATTCAGTGGCAGGTTTGGTTCTTGTAGACAGATTCACAGGAAACATTAGGCTTCTTGTTTTGTTGCACTGGTGGTTTCTGTGTGGGTCTATTTGAAGTCCTAGGGTTTCTTGAAAAAGAAACGTTGCGTTTTTCGTAATGCAACGGGGTTGGTTTTTTTACCCAGTTGGCTCTTTTTTTGGAGGTGGAAACGTACTTTGAACTGTTGGTATACATCCCTGAAGCAAGTACTTTGGGTTTCTCAAAGGCTGTAGATCCACTAGTCTGTTTGCCACTCACTCAGTTTTTAGTTTGGCAAATCTTATAGTTAAAGAAGGCATAAATCTTTCAGTGTACGCATACATTGAGTGAGTATTCGCCTTTACAGTTCATCATACCGTCTTTTTAGAACTCACGTTTTCGACCTTAAGGCCATCTAGCTGTATCCTAAGAGGTAATCATATCTTTCAACATGGATTCTGTCAGTGTCTAAGGAGCCTGTTGGTCAACATACTTACCTTTTAGTGGAGCCTACATTTCAACACCTTCATGATGTTTGATTCCTGAGCAGCTAAATCTGATAGAGTCCATCTTTCCTTGAAGCTGTTTTCTTAAACTTGATAATTTCAAAAATTGGCATTGGAGCACTAGAAGTGTCTATGCACTGTTATATGTTTTGAAATTTAAGTGTAAATCCAATTATGGGTATTTTGTAAATGAGAGTTACGTTTTTTCAGATTCAATGACCATCATTTGTTGTTTAAAACTTCAGCTTCAAGTTCAAGAACTTTAGTGTGTTTCCCTATCCATGGCAGATCTAAGATCTTAACGCAAATTCACTTCGAACTAGGGGGCACAACAATATCGAAGTAAGCACAATAAGCAGATATCTTTTTCTAACATCATGCAATTAAGCATCATTTTTTATTAAAAGATTTTTCTTCTCTAAGGTCAGGTTCTTGTTTTAGCAAGAACACATCGTTCATACTACGCCGCAACCAAGTCATCAAAAAAAATCTGTTCATTGCTTTTACTTCTCATGAAAATGTTTTATTTTGCAGATTCTATGTGATTTTTTGAAATGGGTCCATAAAATGGTACCAGTTGTTTGTTCAACAAACTGTTTGGCATAATCAAAACACATTTTGTCGGAAACATATAGTGGTTTTTGTGTTGTTTCGTTCATTTATGATACCATCCAAAAATGATGAAAACACAAGCATTAACCTTTTGAAGAGAAACAGAACTGACGTGGAGGTGGACGATTAAGAACAAAAGGAGTAACAGTGTGGCAGGGTTAACAAGCATTACTAGCAATTTCATTGGCAGGAAGCCAATACGCCTGTTCTCGGGACAGTTCCTGTTGAGGAACAAACTTAAGGGCATTTAGCTTCTCATAGAAGCCATTCTCGGGTCGAACATGCCCTGGTTTTTCGTTCATCTTTTTCATGCTAACAACTTGGTGAACCAAGACCTCTTCACTATCCCATATACTAAACGGGGGGGTGAGTAAGGATGCAAAAAGGGTATCAGCAATGATACAAAAACAGGCTGAGCACGAGCCTTGGCCATATAACCTAGACCATCTGGGTAAAGTACCTAGGAGGTCCTTGTGCAAGTCAGCGGTTGCGGCTTTAGGTTTCTTAGAAAGCATAGGAATAGTGTGTGTTGGCATGTTAAATCTTTGCAACATATCTCTTGCAACTTTGTTAGCATTCTTTAAACAAACTATTTCATCTAGATAACTATCTGCTAGATCCTTTTTCTCAGATAAAATCTTTCCCCTTTCCAGATTGTAAAAATGCAAATGATTTTCTCTTTTCCTGAAAAGTGGATTTTAAGCAAATCGTTTTCTTGCACAAAGCTCAGCGTTACGCTTATTACGCATAATCACTAGGGCTTGTTCCTTTCCTAACTTTGTTTTTCAAGATCAAGATTGAAACCTTGTGGAATCTAGACGACATATTTCTTGTCTTGCATTGAAAGAGCCTCCATTTATTAAGGTCTCGATTTCCAAACATTTTTCTTGGTTAACCTTAGCATGTCCGTCTAGTTGGGTTTGCAAGTCAGTTAAGATGGCAATCATAGAAACTTTATCAGATGTGTCAGCAGATACCTCAGTTGGAACACGTTGGGCTTCTTTGTCAAGAAGATACTGATCATACGAAATCGTATTGTCATCAATCTCATTCTCAGCATCGAAGTCCGAATGTTCTTCCTGGTGCATCTCCTGACTCATCTGATCATTCACATTATCAAAGATTAGATTGTCATTGGAGTGTACCTCATTGACTTGACTGTTTGTGGCACTGGTGGATGACAAGTTGGCCATGAAAGCGGCAGCAGCATTGGGGCCTTCATCCACGTCTGAATCATATGCATCCTCATGGTTGAGAGTATCGGTGCCAGCAGCATATGTTTCTTCATTTGTTGCCATTGAATAACGTTGTTTATGAATGATCTGATCTTAAGTGATTGTTGATTGGTGACTTGATTTGAAGTTAATAACTTTGTTTATGAATGATCTGATCTTAAGTGATCGTTGATTGGTGATTTGGTTTGAACTTTATGATTTTCGGGTAAATTTTGAAACAGTAAAATGCTGTTTTGAGGCTTTAAATGACCCTGAATGGATTAAAAATGACAGGGCTCTTACTCAAAGAGGAAGAGTCTTGACCGTTGGGCCGTTTCCGAGCTGGTATAAAAATTTCGGAACAATCCGACACAAAAATTATTTTTGCGGCAAATCAAGCAAAACGCAACTTAGCTTGATGTCAAAACGCAATGAATTGTCAAAACGCAACAAAGGTTTGTCAAAACGCAATGGATTGTCAAAACGCAACAAAGGTTTGTCAAAACGCAATGGATTGTCAAAACGCAACAAAGGTTTGTCAAAACGCAATGGATTTGTCAAAAACGCAACAAAGGTTTGTCAAAACGCAATGGATTGTCAAAACGCAACAAAGGTTTGTCAAAACGCAATGGATTGTCAAAACGCAACAAAGGTTTGTCAAAACGCAATGACACTTGTGGTCAAAACGCAATGGGAATCGTCAAAACGCAACCTGTATATCAAAACGCAATACTTTGGTGCTCAAAACGCAATGCCTTGATCAAAACGCAATGGATAAATTTTTTTGCCAGCGTAACGTTTAGTCAAAACGCAAGAGTGGTCTTCAAAACGCAACCTGTATATCAAAACGCAACATGAATATGCTCAAAACGCAACATGAAGATCCTCAAAACGCAACATGAAGATCCTCAAAACGCAACATGAAGATCCTCAAAACGCAATCAAGAAAAAATCTTTTATATGTCACGAAAATTTTGTAAATCCACAAATAGTTTGCCAATTCAATTCGAACACGCGACATTAAACGTACGCCCCTTTATTTTTTTGTGATTACTTTCGATCAAGACACAAAAAAAATCCGAACCCCACTTTTTTTTAAAAATTCGGTTCAAAAACACATCCAAACAATCACTTTTGGCTCTTGATACCAATTGTAGGATCCCTAGATCATTCCATAGATTAAACACAAGATCAATAGCACAAAAGATTAAACATTAAAGAACTTTTGATTGAAAGAAACAAGAGTGGCTACAAACCCTAAAGATGAAAAATATTATGGAGTAGCTAACCTAAAAATGAAAATAAAAATGGCTTTATATAGCCTTACAATGAGACCTAAAGAGGCCTTTGGGCTTTGATGGGCTTTTTCATTAATGGCCCGTTTACAATAATATTACACGCTTAAACGAGCTAGACTTTTGTCTTGTATCTTCGAGTGACCGAAGCTTCTTTGTTCGGGTCCATTTATGTGATCCTAACATAAAATAAAAGAAATCTTATTTTCTTATGGTGTTGTTTTTCAGTAATAAAACATTAATATCAGAAATTCATCAAGAAATAATTTTCAAAGACATTTGACTACTCAAACAACGACTACAACTCTTTAAATAGAAAATGGGTCACTGTTTGAGGGGGGAGAAAATGTCAAATATCTTCTTTATAAATCGGTTTGTGATAAAGGGAAAAAAGTTTTAAACAATAACGGGTTAACAATTAAAGGGGAGTTAATTAGGTTTAACTTATTTGTGCCTTAACTGTTATGTGTTTATGCTTTTAGAGAGTTAATAGCAAAAATAAGTTGCTAGGTATGAAAGTTAAAACTTTAGGGACTAAATGTGCCATTAGTTAAACTATTATTTACCTTAGAAAACTTGTTTAAGTAAAATGCACAAGGATTAAAAGTTTAGGGGGCATTTGTGTCAAACTCAAAAGTTAAACTACAAACACCCCTTGCCCTGTTCTCTTTCAGTCAACACACACAAACACACACATTTTAAAATCTTTTCTTTTCCTTCCATTCACTCGAACTTCTTCAAAGACCATCAATCAGCCGTTTTTAATCCTAAGGTATAACTACAAAAGTGTTCCTTACTCCCTAAACATCATCTTCTCCGAAGGAATTAGTGTGAATCGCGTTTTTGGTCTCGAAAACCCTAAAACTTGATCTAGGGTTCCTCGAAATCAAAAGTGGGTGAAACCCTACATTGTTTGAGGGGTTTTGTTTGTCTAGGGTTGCTAAAGACGCTTAAAACAGTTTTTCATTTAGTTAACATATGATTGAATTATGTTGAATTTTTTATTTTTTAGGTTTTTTCCCCCCCAAAAATTTAGTGTTTAGGTAGAAGCTTGTAAAATGTTAGTGGGTTTGTTGTTAGAAAGTGTTTGACCATATCCTAGAATACATTTGAGCTAGAAAATCCATTGTTTGAACATAAACCTTGTATACTTATGTGATTCGAGTGTTCTTGGTCATTATTTACACTTTGTGGCAATTTTAATGGTCAATTCGTGTTATGAATGATTCATATGTTGTTTGTTTCTGTTATAGATCATGTTTGATGTGTTACAATTGCTTAAAATCAAAGTTTAAGTTTGTGTGAAATTTATACTAAGCGATTTATACGTACCTTCATTTTGAACTAACCGATTTATACATCGTGTTTACACAAAGAGATTTATACGCATCAACAATGAACTAAACGATTTATACGTTTAGTTATAATTGGGCGATTTATACACATCAGTTATAACTAACCGATTTATACACTATGTTATAACTAAGCGATTTATACGTCCGTTTGTACTAATTGATTTATACACTCAGGTATAACTAAGTGATTTATCCGTTTGGCTATACTAAGCGATTTATACATTAGGTTATACTAACCGATTTATACGCTTCTAGTTACAACTAAGCGATTTATACACAGACCTTACAACTAAGCGATTTATACATATGGTATATAACTGGGCGATTTATACAATATTCATATAACTAAACGAATTATACACACATTTACAGAACTAGGCGTTTTATACACACCTATAACTAGGTGATTTATATACTTTCTGTTGGATCGATTTACTGAATAGATCTAAACCTTCAGCTTGCAAATAATTTGCTCCTTTAGATAATTCTAAAGCAACAATATTGAAACACTGAGTGAACACTATTGATTATGCGGAATCTAATCAATACTGCTAAGAAGAACAATAATGAATACCACAAAATAACTTTTATATTAAACTTTGAATCTGCCTAGGTTACAGATTACAAACTATGATTACTATTCGATCTCTATGATCTTGTGTAGAACTATATCTACTAACTATGCCTAGGGTTCCTTTTATAGACTAAGGAAACCCTAATAGGCTTTACAAAACACGTATAAAGATAATGCATATCATTTCCTAAGATATCTCATGCATATCCTTTAACTCTACATAATTTCTGCTAAGCAAACTAACTATTACAAAGCAGTATTAACTTTTAAACACACTATACTAACTATGATAATCCTTTACCATACTAACTAATCTAATCCTTCTACCAGTAACTTAATTATACTACTCTAGCATGACCTAACTATAATACTAACATAATTAAAGATCTGTTATCAAATTTCCTAACAATCCTCCCCTATAACTTTGAACTTCACTTGTTAACTTCAAAGTTTCTTTCTCAGGTTGTCTTTAGTTTGGGCTTTTGAGAATTATATCCAAGCATGTCTTTAAGTCTTTAGCTTCTCTTAAATGATGATCTGTTTGATGTTCTTTGAAAAACCAGATCATACTTTGTTTTTTAGTCTTTGTCTTCTCTTCACAACTACACAACAACATCCAACTAAGTTGGCTTTATAGTTTTTGGCAAACTACCAGCCATCAACGGATTTGATATGTCTTTACCATGAGCCATTTGCTATGGACTAGTCAATGCTTCATTGTAGTAACAAGGTGCATTGATAACCTTATAGTTTTTAGCAAACTATAAGCTATCAACGGATTTGAGATCTCTTTACCAGTAGCCGTTTGCTATGGAGTAGCCAATGCTTTAGTGTAATACTGTGGTGCATTGATTACCATACAGTTTTTGGTAAACTGTCAACCATTAACGGATTTGAGAAGTCTTTACCAAAGCCGTTTGCTTTGGACTAGCCAGTCCTTATGCCTATCAAGCATGGTGAACTGTTAACCATTTGTTGTGTGGTGGTTAGCCAACACCCAAACCCTTCTCACTTCTATATGTAGTCCACAGTTTCTAAAAACATACTTACTGCTACTAATAACTTCATCACTTTCTAATCCCAGCTTGCTTCTCAATCATCTTTAAGAGTTTATAGCCAACTTCATTCATTTTTCCATCCAGAAGCTTCATTTTTAGCATCACTTGGCAATTAGCAGTGGAGGATCAGTGACCATTGGGTGAGGTGTAGGTCCATTCTGGATGGATTTCCATATCAGCTTGCCATTGGGTTTGCCTCGAATGTACCTGTGTATACGAATCTTCCATGATTCGTAATCATTTTCAACCAACATTGGTGGACGGGTATCGGTGCCAGCAGCATTTGTTTCTTCATTAGGTGCCATTGAATAACGTTGTTTATGAATGATCTGATCTTAAGTGATTGATGATTGATGACTTGGTGTGAGGTTTGTGATTTTCGGGTAATTTTTAAACAGTAAAATGCAGTTTTGAGGGCCTAAATGACTCCGAATGGCCAAAAATGACAGGGCTCTTGCTCGAGAAGATGAAAGTCCTTGACCGTTGGGGCCGTTTTCACAAGCTGGTAAAAAAAAAATTTCGGAACAATCCGACACAATTTTTTTTTTTTTTTTTTGCTTGTTCGGTCCTAATAGATTTGTCTCGTTCATCGTCTAGTTCGAACGTCTCTCTCGAGAATCTTTCCTCTTCGTTCGATCGCTTTGTTCGATCTGTCCTTATTTTCCACGACCTCGTCGAGCGCCATGTTTTCCACTACGGTCCTCGATCCCCGCGTTCGAATCCCTTCGTCGATCACATTCGTTCGAACAAAGAACCCCTCGTTCGATCGCTTGTTCGAACGTTTAGTTTCGATAGGCTTTGTTTTTCCCCTCGGTCGAAAATCGAAAACGTCTTGAACTCGTTCGAATACCTTGCAATATTCCACTCAATAACGAAAGTCAATCTTGAAATGTCGCTCGTTCGAGATCGAAAAAAACGACTAAAAACTCGTTCGATCCCTACGTTTTTTGTAATACTTTTCGAACCAAAACAACAAGAACAAAAGAAAAACACGAGATCGTTGATTGCTAACAAGATGGTTTTAATGATATTGAATTAAACATAAACCATCTTTGAATCAAGAATCAAACAAACAATTAATCAAACCTTTTTTTTTCGAAATCAATAGAAAAAAAATACAAACCAAATCAATACATCAATCTTGTAGGCTCTGATACCAATTGTAGGATCCCCTAATCATTCCATGGATTCAAAGCACATGAACAATTGGGAGGGTTAGTGGGGCAGTGACAACTGGGAGGAGAGAGGAGTGCGGGGGGGCAGATCAATGTGCAATGGTGGTGGGGTAGTGTAATTTCGAAGATCAATGGAGTGGAGGGGGGGTGGGATGGGTGAGGCGGGGAATGGATGGATGGGAGGGGAGGGGGGGATCAAGAAACAATGGTAAGGTCCGGCGGGGGATAGGAGGGTAGGGGGGGGACGAGGTGGAGGGGAGTGAACAATGGGGCGAATGGATGAGGTTGGGATATCAAATAGGCACAAAAGATTTAAAACAATGAAAACTTTTGATTGAAAAGAAACATAAAATTGCTCTACAGGAACCTTTAAGAATGAAAAAAAAAAAATGAGAAGCTAACTAATATTTGACTAAACAGGTGTGATTTATACTAATAAGGATTGCCTTTGAGGGCTTTCTTTTGGGCTTTTTACATCTTGCCCTTATACATAATTTACATTAAATTACATAGTCTTTCGAGCTAGACTTTTGTCGTTGTAATCTTCGAGTGACTGAAGCTTCTTTGTTTCGGGTCTTTTATGTGATCCTAACAAATAGCCTTCTCTTCAACTAACTCATCATCTTCCAAATGGTGATTTTTAGGGGGAGGAATAGTTCATCGAAAGTTACAACTCAACGACTCTTCAACTTTCATTGTTTGTTTGTTAAGTATTTATGTAAGACAATACTGATTTTTTGTGAATAACCTAGGAAAACCACATTCCGTACGACTTTGGGTCCAAACTTGATGGGTAACTTTGTATTAAGAAAAAAGCATTTACATTTCGAATACTCTAAAATAATTAAGGTTTGGTTTCACTACCTCTTAACAACTCCGTATGGAGTTTTTCCTAAATCAGTAAATGGAAACTCTATTAATTATATAGGTTGACTATCGACCGAAAATACACCAAAATTTTTGAGGAATGGATTGTTCATTTAACATGGTTCTATTTATTTCTTGTAGAGTGCGATTTTTTCTTTCTACTACCCTATTAAATATCCCATTTAAATCACAATAGTTTCCGAATTATACTTCATTATCAAATTCCGACCGATGATCATTCTAATTCGAAACAATGGACATCCTAATATTGTTTGATCATTTTGCAATATTTGAATTTTTTAAAAGGCTTCGGTTTTATTTGCTAAAAATCTAGTCCATGTAAATCGAGAATAGTCATCTACGATTACTAAGGTATAACGATTCCCTCCATAGCTTTGTATGGCAGAAGGGCCAAACAAGTCCATGTGAAGTAGTTCTAAGCATCTAGTTGTTGAAACTATATTTTTAGCCTTGTGACTTGCATGAGTTTTTTTCCAATTTTGCAAGCATCACAAAAATATCGAGCCCGTATTTAGTTGGGTAGATTTCTAACTAATTCTTGATGCTAATATTGCATTAAGTTGCATATTAGCATGACCCTTAGATATCTCTTATGCCAATAGTGTGGAGTTTTCGGTCTAATGTTTGGCAAGCATAATTATCTCTTCCGGTTTATTTCCTAGTTTCATTACATATATTCCTCCTTTCCTAATTCCTTTACCTATAACCTTTTCGTCTTTGATTATTTTACTATCGTGTTCGGTAAATATTACTTTGCATTATTATCACATATTTGACCTAGCACTAAGCAAAGTATATATGTTAAGTTATCTATGTTCTCACATTCAATTATTAAGGGAGTCTTGAGAAATCGTAGCCTTTATTATAATTTTAACCGCGCAATTGCCCCAAAAATTACTTTTCCCATCCGTTGTAAACGCTTATCGTATAAGAAAACAACTTTTCGATTACCGTCATGTGTTTTTGAGCATCCACTATCTTTAATCACTCATCAGGTCCAAGTTTAATGCTAAGCATGTTCATCTTGCGCTTGAGCTACAAGACAATTTCATCTTTAAGGCTTTTCTACTTCATCTTCTCCATTGTTCGCTCCATGCTCCTCCAATAAATGATGTCTTTTGATCGTTGTTCTTTGCGCTTTGGAACATTCTCCAATGTGTTGATATGATCACCCATCTAAAACATTTTATATTGCTTTTACATAACCATCATTTTCTATTTCGTTAGACTGATTTTCTATCAGCGTCGTAGTTGTCCTTACGAATCATATCCTCGTCTCTTGAAGAATTTCTTGAATTTTCTTTACGGCTATAAGCAATACTCTCGTCTTCACTATCGGAGCTTGAGCTATCTACATCATCTTACTTTCCTTTTTCACCTGTTAATGTAAGAGATTTCTCTTTGTTCTTCTACCTTTGACCGTTTCAAAATTTTTTCTTTAATACTCTTCATAAAACTTCAAGTTTCCAATTAGTTCATCAAGAGTAATTGTTAAATTCTTGATTCTTCAGTCGCCGTGACTTTCGCGTCGCTCATTTTGGAGACTGCCCTAAAGAAAATTTCCTAACACAATTCTTGCTAGAAAAACCATCATCAAGTACTTTTAGACTAGTAATAAATAGTAAACAAGAAGATCTATTTTGTTAGCTTTGACTTGATTATACATTGATAGTGATTAAAAAGAACCCAAATTTCTTTTGCGTTTGACATAACATAAAACTGTCTTCTCGTAATCTTTACGTGGCAAAGAGAATTATAAATTACCATTTCTAACTTCATTATTTTTTGCAAGTTTCTTTTTAAATATCATCGTTTTATTATGAAAAGGACAACTGTCATTCTTTTTAGTTTTGGGATTATTTTGAATAGGAGAAAAATCACCATTGATAATAACATGCCAAAGATCTAGATCTTTTGACTTCACATAAGTTTCAAATCTATTTTCATAATAAATAACATACAACCACTTTCAATTAGTGGTGGGTTCTTACATAGATTGCCCTTTCTACATATTTTTTCCGATTCCATAGATCGATTTAATGTTAAAATACAATTTATTTTAAAAGATCTTGTTTGACGGGCTTCTTGATTACCAATTGTGGAAAAACTAGAAGGGGGGTTGAATAGTTTACAACTTTTTAATTTAAGGTTTTAAAGTGTTTGTAAAAAATCTAGATTCGACTTTATGTGAATTCAACACTTGCACAATATGAACAATATACTTATCTAAACAATTAATAAGATAGTATGGGAGAATAATGTAAGACAAGAGATAAGAGTAAGAACAATCAAACCACAATGCGAGGATTTATAGTGGTTCGGCAACGAAGCACCTCTTCGCCCTACTCCACTCCTTGCACCTAACTCAAGAGTTTCCTCACTAATGTCAACAAGCTCCTTATGTCAGAGAAAACCTTTACACAACGTATGGCTTTATCTTGATTTGTGACACTAAACTAGATGTCGAATTCTAATCTTAGCTAGAACCAATCTACCACAACTATACAACTTCACTACACAACTTTGCTTCACGACTTGATCACGACTACACAACGTCTTCACACCTTAGTTTTCTTCACATCACTACTTTACCAATCCCATACTATAATCACACCTAAGTAGCACTACTAGGAAAGATCACCAAGATCCAACTATACTTACAACAATCACCTAGATCTAGCAACTGTTAGGAATACGAAATTCTTAGGAAAGTGTCGGTCGCTTCCATAGATAACAGTCGTTAGCTCGTTAAGCAATTTTTTGAAACTTACATAGTTAGTAGCAAAGTCCTATGGATTAATCCATGCAAGCCCAAGCCCACGTACCATTTGTAAGTATAAATACATCTCTCCATGCCTTGGAGAGGTGGTTGGTTGGTTATATTTTCACATAGTAATGCATTTCATGTTATTGTTTTTCTCTCTTTAAAATACTTCTTTCCTTCTCACTTTCTCTCTCTAGTTCTTGTTGTTAAAGATTACTAATATTTTCAATTGGTATCAGAGCCATGGAGTGGTGTGTTTAGTCTTTGTGTTTATTTTTTTGGTTAGTTTGTTTACTCGTAAAAATCGTCCTTTATTTCTTATATTTTCTTTGGTTTCAAAGCTATTGTGTACACAAAAGGATTATTTACCTTGGTAAATCCGATCTAGTATCTTTATGATATAGAAAAACATCTTTTTTGTTATTTTTTGTGTTCGAAAACCTTATAAAGAGCAAAATCTTGATTTTAAATTTTTTGGCCTAAAAACCTTAAAGTTCTTATTTTTCTGTTTCTATAGGTTTAGTAACACTAGTGTATAATATTCTTTGCAAAATAACCACAAAGAGGGTAATCTTTTTGTGTTTATAAATTTTGTTTCTAAATAGAGGAAGTCGAACACTAAATCGAATAACTGAAGTCTAACAACTGAGTCGAACAACTGAAGTCGAACAACTGAGTCGAACAACTCAAGTCGAACAACTCAAGTCGAACAACTCAAGTCGAACAACCTGAGTCAAACAACCTGAGTCGAACAACCCAAGTCGAACAACTCACTTCAGTTGAAACCGAACAACCTACTTCGGTGGAAACTGAACAACTCACTTTAGTTGAAACGAACAACTCACTTCAGTGGAAAACGAACAACTCACTTCTTTGGAAACCGAACAACTCACTTTAGTTGAAACCGAACAACTCAATTTTTTAAATTATATGGTTTATTTCTGTGACTTGTAAAATCCCGTGAAACATTAACTTATTTTTCTTGGTTTTGTCAAGAATTGTAAAATCCCATGTAGTTTAAAGAATTAAAACACTTAAAAGGACAACTTAATTAAACACAAATTCTTTCTACCATCGTTCGATCAAACAAGTAATCTTTTAACATACAAATTTCTCAATGACGACTCTTGCTGACAAAGATATCATTTCCGTGGCTACAATCTGTCCACCTAATGTTTGGAAAAGGATATGTACGATTCTTGGAAAAGTATAATGGAGCTATACATGATGAATAGACAACATGGAAGAATGATTCTTAAATCCTATGAAAATGGTCTACTCATTTGGCCTTCAATAGAGGAAAATAGAGTGACAAGACCAAAGAAATATTTTGAGTTATCTGCTACGGAAGCAATTCAAGCTGATTGTGATATCAAAGCAACAAATTTACATCTCCAAGTACTACCACCTGAGGTCTATGCGTTGGTTAGTCAATCCAATAAGTTCCCAAGAACTATGGGAAAGAATTCACTTCTCATGCAATGAACTTTATTGACGAAACAGAAGAAGAGTGTAAATAAGATGATGATTCGATAAGTTTGCTTATAAGAAAGGGGAAACACTATGTGATTTTTACTTGAGATTTTCATTGCTACTCAATGACATGAACATCTACAATATGAAACTAGAACAATTTTAAGTAAACACCAAGTTTTTGAATCACTCTATCATCCTAATTAGAGCAAATTAGTGACATAATGTCAACTAAGTTAGGAATTGCACAAACTAACATTGATCATCTTCATGCTTATTTAGGAACAACATGAATTTTCATGGCAAACATAGGTTCGTTTCATGAATGAACGCAACACAAATCCGCTTGCATTGGTTTAACCCAACAGATGAACTCCTGTCTTTCTTTATCAAACTCATTAAAAACTCGTACCAAAACACTCAATTCAAGCACATGTTTCACCATATCAGTATCCACAGTATGGAATACCATATAGTCTCAACAAACCAACTCTCAATCATCAACACCTCTAGCATCCCACTTATCCATCCAATGATTATCAATCATCAATTCACCACAACGTTTATTCTCCATCATCATCCCTCAATTGGAATATGCTCCCACAGTTAACCAACAATCTGAATTTTCCCAACCAGACTCAGGTCTAATTGTTTTATTTGTTCGCAGAAAGGTGAATGATCCCATGATGCCACAATCACATGATGTCTTTCTGACTAGCTGTTGTCACTTCCCGCTATCGTACTAAACCAATATTCACTGAGGAATTCTTCAAACCCTAGGCAAAAGCTACCATTAATATTGCAAAGAGTGACATTACAACCAAGTTCAGGGCAGACAAACGTCTTAGCCACGTACTACCAGGACATACAACTCCTGGAATAAGTAGAAGTAATTCTGAAAACAAAGGACTGTTATCTGTTACAACTGCAAAGGTTAAGGCCATACACTAAAACCTAAAAGGAAACGATGATTATTGGTTTAATAGGATAAAGTGTTGTTGGTACAAAAGCACAAGCAAGATGGATCAAATTCTACATAAGGAGGAACTTGCATTTTTGGTAATCTAGGAATCTAGAAGGTCAAACCACACAGACTATCAATACACACAAGCCTGCTTATCAAGCAGAAAGTTGGATGCATATGACTCTGATTGTGATGACTTAACACTGCCAAGTTGCTCTCATGGATAATGTAGGTTCCCCTAAATCACACAAACATGTATAAATCTAGAGAGATCTAGAGAGAGAAAGTTTAGAGAGAGAAATGTTGAGAGAGAAAACAATAAAAACACCTTATGATATGTGAAAAATGAACAGATGCTTACCTCTCCAAAGTTAAAAGATTATTTATAGTTCTACAATACATCGGTATTAGTACCCGTTTTAAATAACTGAAAGTCATCACGTTTACCTAATAAACTACGAGCTACATTGAATAGTCATAATACATATGTGACAGAGTCTTTTTCTAATATCTAACAATCTCTACCACTAAGGGAGGTTCCCCACCTGAAAATACTAACTTAAGATCATCAATCTTCATATTGATCTTATGTATAGCCGTACAACGCTTGATTCATTAATCTGTAACATGTGAATCTAAGTAGTGAACTTTAGACTTTTAGGCTTTAGCATTGACTTTGTAAGGTCTTCGAGCTTCTTTGAGATCATCATCCAATCATGAATCTTTAAACTCATCAATTTGATATTTTTGCCATCTTGTAACTTTGTGTCATTCGGAATGATTTGCTTCACACATTTCTTGATCTTGAAAAGCTTGATATTCAGAGTTGCGTAAGCTTTAATAACATATAATTAAAGCTTTCATGAATATCAGTTCGAATGAGTCATTTGAGAATGAGCACGGCGGTTTGAACTTGATTTTTTTGGAACACGATATCCCATCTCTATCTTTAAATGTTCCAGTAATAAAACATTAGCAATAAAGAGACAATTTATTTGTAAAAACAATTGATGCGATACTTTCAAAAGATTTTTGTAACCACATCGAAAGTTTATTTGTATTCCAAATTCTAATAAACCGTCAATTCGTATACTGAACAAGTTGATTCATTAAATCGCACCGTAGTTGGTTTCCCCAGTTTTTACAAGTTTTGATCCATTAAGGATCTCACAAGTCACCTACCATGAGCTTGTTTGAAGTTGGCTCAAGCAGGATTTCCATCTTCACTGTGAATACTTACGTATCACTCGATGTTCTTGCAAAATCACAAGGATAATGCGTAGGACTCTTATGATAAACTTGTAATCATGGTGTGTAATAACAAGTAAATGGAATTGTCCTAACAATAATTAATTGTATCTCTTTGGCTCCAGACTCAAAAGTGCATTTTGCTTTTAGTGATCCGTAAGCAAGAGCTGAGTGCCACCTTTTTCAATACCGACCAACTCGGAGTGATGAGACAGTAGATTACATGTTTAGTCTCCGTGAGAAAATGATACATAAATCTTTTGAGAGAACTGGAATGGCTTGGGAGGGTTGTTGTCATGCATCACTGGGTCCATGATGTCACTTTAAATGTCAGCAATCGACTTAATGATTCTGACAGCGATATGAATTGACCCGATTTATGCCTAAGTTTATGGATGCGTTCTTCTTGTACACCCTATATCCGTTACTATTTCAGAAAAACAGTTGTGTAAAAAGTGGTATGAGATTTTAACAGTTCTTTTTTCATTCTTCAACCCCTTCATGCTTCCGAGATCTTCATGACTAGTAACCTTGTTGGTTTATTCAGTACTAGCTCCATCTCAGTCGGCACTATTCCCTTTTCCTCACATTTACTCCTTTTTATCATACCTAAGGACTTCTACACTAACTAGTGGATAGTCCTTGGGTAGATCCCTCTGGTTCTGGCAGGATCATGGGAACGAGTACCTAACCTTACCATCCTTATAACTTCGATAACAGTAAATACATGGTCAATCTTTTGGTACAGTTTACCTTGCCATAAAATCACTGTTGAAAAACTCAATCAGGTACTTGTGATATATGTAACGCCCCGACCCTAAAGGGTAGAAGTATTACAAATATGGTGTGACATCAAAGGCATACATAATCATAACACAAGCATAAACAGCGGAAGTCTTAAATAAATAACCAAAGGAAAATAAGTCAACATGACTTAAGGTACATAAGTTCTTAAAAGACAGACATATCCAAACGAAATAACCGAAATAACGAATGTCTTGAAAAGAAACAATTCATATATCAAAACTAAGATCTCTAGGGTAAGTCCACACTCAGCACTCATATCCCAAAAGCAACCCCAGCTCCTAGCTTAGATACCTGCCGCAGGAAAAGAAAGTGCGGCTGAGCTTACAAAGCCCAGTGAACAGATATATATAATCGAATGCAAAAGATAACGGGAAATCAAAGGATACGATATAAGGTGCAAAGGATATCACAAGACATGATCAAAGGAATACAAATATAAGGTAAGACAAATCAGAAGATCAAATCATAGTGTAAGATAAGATGAATCATAGAATCAATATATTTCAATCACCAAGCCCAAACAAATCATATGATCATAGTAACCATGGAGTCGATGAGCTCCAAATGTAAAGACGGGAATGAACCCAAACATCATCACAAATATCCTAAATATCATAATGTCATAATCCAATCGAATACAAAACAAATCTAGGATGCTCCATGCGGCCCCTTAAACAATAATAATCTTCATGAATGCGCATATAATATTCGAATGGGGGAACGGCGTGAGAAATCACTCACTCACACATGAGTCATGCCAAAGTGCAGCAATGACACGACAATGTTACCTTCATATGGCTAGAAACAAATAGTGCTCGTGCTTCGTGCTCAAACTGAAGGGTTCAATCAAATCATATCAAGTTCAGTTCAAAGGAATCATAGCAAAGGTTCAATTTCAAGAGGTTCAATATCAAAGGTACATAGCATGGGTTCAAAGTAGAACATAATGACTAGATCCTAATAAGAGAGACCAAAATAAAAGTCTTCAGAGCAAATGAAGCAAATCACATAGGTAATCAAAGATAGAGAGGAAATGTCATGAGAAACCTTAACGATAAGGTCAGAATACTGTACCTTAATCCGAAGCAAAGCTATACTCAAAGAAACACCACAGGAATATCAAAATCACTCCACCCCCTCTTTGACCGAACCTAAAGAAATGAATGAATTCGAATTACAAACCCTTCATTTAAGTTAACATTCTATTTTAGTAACTTTCCATTTTAGTAAACTTTCCATTTTAGTAACTTTCAATTTATTACTTTCCATTTTTAGTAGCTCTAATTTTTAGTAAGTTTTCCAAAACTATTAATATTCCATCATTTGAGATACTATAAGTATATTATTGAATAGCTTAGGACTTTAGAATGCCAAAACCTTACAAGTTTAGGTTTAAATATGACAAATTTCCATATTTTAGGGTTTAATAATACAAAATCAACAATTTCAAGTTAAAAGGGTAAACATCAAAGTTACACATTTTCCATTCAGATTTATACCTTCCATTATCCTGTATTTACAAGTCAAACCCTAATTTTACCATAAATTTAACATATTTAATCCTTTTTTTTTTTTTTTTTTTCTTTTGGTTTATTAATTATTTAAAAACAATATCTTTAAATTATCCATAATTACTAAACAAGTCCTTATAGATTCAATATGAACCAATTTCATATTTTATACATTAAATACTAACCAAACCTTCCACTTTTTCCAGAATTTACAATTTCCAGTTCCCTCTATTTAATTAATTACTTTCTAAGTTAACTTATTATATGTAAATTTAACCATTTTAACCAAAATAATATCAATATGACATTTTATACCCCCAAACTTATTTTATACAGAATATATTAAATATAATAACATGTCTAAAACAGACCCCATAGTTTCAGAAATTACAAAACAAGTCCTTATACTTTAAAATCACAATTCGGCTAACAAATAAATTCACAAAACCCTAATTAAATTTCTCCCAATCACAAACACAATTATTATTCAATCATTGGCATTAAATTCACCTGGAAAAATTATCAAAACCCTAACCCTAATTTTATTCATTCCTTTTTCCTTATTTTCGAAATCGGCAAACACAAGTAAATCTCCAATAATTATTTGAATCACTTCCAAATTTTTCCAACAATTTTCTGAGTTATATGTGATATGAAAAACCTTAGAAAAATATAAAATAAGATACAAACGGTTTTAAATCCGATTTCATAATTACCTAGAAATTTAGGGTTTCGAATAAGATTTAATTTATAAAATCAAATAAAAAGCAATGAACATTTACCCAGGTAATATAAGGAGTAATATGATGAATAAATGAGATATAAAAATACCTCTTGATGATTCTTGATGATTTAATGATTTAATAGTACCCCCCGTTGCTTAATTCGAACCAAATAATAACCGACATCGAACCAATCACTCACAAACTTCCCACTATTTTCCCACACCTCCTTGACCTTCAAAATAACTTAGAAAAAATCGTTGCAAGCCCTTGGAAAATCTACGCCATCACTTTTGTTTTATTAGGGTTTTCGGATCTTGCTTTTAATTTATTCAAATGAAAATGAATAAAAGAGTTATAATAGGAATATGCCGAGTTTAGGGGCTTACAAAATGAGTTTAAATCAGATTATAAGACTTGCCAATTTATTTAGTATTTATCCTATTTTATTTAGCTTAATTTGTAAAGTTATAATTAAATAAATATTAACTAATTTCGGCAAAAGTATACATATATAAATATTAATTATTTTCTTATATAACATAAGGGTATTTTTAAACTCGATAAAATTTCATAATTGTCATACATTGTATTTTCAAATTTCTAACATTTAAATGAATTTATTTAAGCTTTATGAAATTTTCTTGATTTAGGGGTATTTTGGTAATTTTACACTTGTTGATATTTTTAGGTTTTACAACTTCTTCCACTCTAAAAAAAATTTTCGTCCCGAAACTTGAAATGAACCGGAATTGAAAACGTAAAATAAGAACGAAACGAAAACATAACCGAATAGATAAAAGAAATGAGGATAACTAGCTCGCATAGATTCTTACGGTCTCCTGGTAGCCTCAGCTCTGGTGGATTCTTACCAAAGAAATCTTCGAACAAAAGGAATGACTTTGTTTATCTCAATGACTCTCTCTGACGATCAAGAATGGAATCAGGTTCTTCGACAAAGCATATCAGCTGAATCTGATCAAAAGGATAAGATAGCGACATTCAATGGGAAGATATAACTGAATCCCTCAAAAAGAGATACTTGAAAGACATCGTGAATGTGCGATAAACGTGCGGAAGAAGTGCCAGAGCGATAACGGAAACCTCTCAATACGTTACCAAAGTCTCAAACGGACCAATGAATCGAGGACTGACTTCCATTGATCCAAAACGTTTAAACTCCACTAATGCGAGAACTTTATCAGAATATAATCGCTATCCAAACTTAGAAACTCAAAGAAGTCGGTGTACCAGGCGTCCTAACGAGTTTCCTGTCGAAAAATCTTCCGCCAACTTACTAATACATAGTTCCCTTCCGAATTGGGTAAAATAATGAGCAGACTTGGTTAGCCGTGCAACAAACCACCCAAATCGCATCATGTCCTTTTCTGAGTAGTAGTTAAACCAGTAACAAAACCATGAAATCTCATCCCATTTCCACATAGTAATCTCCAACGCTGTAACAAACCACTAGCACCCTCTGATGTTCAATTCTTGGACACTCTGACAAGTCCATACATTTGATACAAACGTAGCCACATCTTGCTTCATGCCATTCCACAAAAGTATTATTTCAAATCTCTGTACATCTGGTTAGACCTGGATGAATAGTAAATGAGAACTATGAGCATCCACATAACCTTCTTCGCGAAGTGCTGCTCATAGGAACACATAGCCTATCTCAAACCACACAACACCGTCATCATCAACAACTGAACTCATATGTTACGCGTCTTCAACCATTCTGCAACATATAAGCCACAATTCACAACGTCGTCCCTTTAAGCTTCTTATGATCTGTAGCATGAGGTAGACTCTATCCTCATGCATAACTCGCCCAATAGTCCACCAAACCTCGTACACATAGCTCAACATCCAAACGCTCTAAATCACGAAGGATTATGGAATCAAAACAAGCTATCATCCCAGATTTTCGACTAAGTGCGTCGGCAACCACATTAGCCTTGCCCGGATGGTACTGGATGTTAGTGTCATAATCTTTCAGAAGTTCCACCAACTTCACTTGTCTCATGTTAAGTTCTCATGCTGAGTAAAAATATATTGAGACTCTTATATCTGTAAATAGATCACATGCTTCACCATATCATGATAGTGTCCTCCAGATCCTTCAATGCAAAAACCACCGCAGCTAACTCAAGATCATGGGTTGTGATAATTTACTTCATAAGGCTTCAGCTGCCTTGAAGCGTATGCGAATCACCTCCCATGTTGCATCAAAACACACCCAAACCTTTTCTTTTGATGCATCACGTAAATATCTGAAAACCACCGTAACCGATGGAAAGAGTCAATATCGGAGCAGACACCATTTCGATCAATCCACAAAACTCTCCTTACTCTCATCCGACCACACAAAACTTCTCACCCTTTCTTTCATCAGCAAGGTAAGATAAAAGCTAATCGGAGAAACCCTCAACAAAACGTCGGTAAATAAATCCATGAAGCCCCAGAAAACTTCTCACATTATGTCACCACGATAGTCTCGGCCCATTTTGATGGTGATAGCCCTCAACCATCCGATGGATCCATAATGAAGCCGGTCTGTAGATACAATATGACCAAGAACTCACTTGCTGTAACCAGAACGTCGCACATTAGAAAACTTCGCATACAACTACTTCATGTCTAAGAATCCCAAATAAATCCGTAGATGTCGCTCCATTACTCTCTCTTCAGACTTGGAGTAAACGAGATGTCGTCGATGAAACAATTAACAAACTTATCAAGTACTCGTAGGAAATAGGTTCAATCAAATCCATAAACACTGCAGGAGCAATTATTCAGACCGATAACGGCAATAACCAAGAACTCGTAGTGGCCCATAACCCAACCCGCCCCCCCGTACGAAAAGTAGTCTTAGAAATATCCTGCTCTCTCACACGAAGCTGTGATAACCAGATCGCAGGATACATCTTAGAAAAAAATTTGCCCCTTGCGTTGGTCAAACAATCGTCGATTTCGCGAAGAGTATAAGCGTTACGAATAGTAATTACGGCTGAATTCGCGTAATCATACACAAGCGCAGCCGCCCCCCCATCCCTTCTTCTTAAACAATAGACTTGGTGCACCCCAAGGCGAAACACTGGGTCTAATAAAGCCATTCTCCAACATCTCCAATATACTGCTACCTTTAACTCTTCCAGTTCACAGATGCCATAACGATACGCAGCTTTGAGATAGGTTCAGCACCGGGAATTAACCTCAATGCCAAATTTCAATCTCTCTAACCGAAGGAAGACAGGAATTCACCGAAAAACATCAGCGAATTCAACGAACAACAGAAAGATTTTCCAAGATTAGGACTCTCCATAAGATGTGTTCCATACAACAGAAGCCAGAAACCCTTGGCACCCATGAGAAAATCAAGGTACGTGCCTTCATACAATATGAGCTTAACGACTTAATCGTGAGGAACCATGATAAACAAATTCAGGTTGACTAATGTTACCAAAGAGCCCAGTCCATCATAAGCATTCAAAGTAGCTCGATAGAGAAGTATTATGTATGATTTCATGGGTTTATTAGTTTCAAGGTAGCCAACCAATCCATGCCAAGAATCACATCAAAGTCGAACATATGGATAGGAAGTAAATTCCGCAAGGATGAATACGATCATCAAAACGTAGAGGGCGGTTAACATAATCACGGTCAATAAGCATATGGTTCTTCATTGGGGTTGAAATGATTACACGTTCAATTAATGGTGTAGGAGTCATATTAAGTTTCTACGGGTAGTCACCATCTGAATGATCGAGAAAACGGTTTAGCAAAACAAAACAAGATAGGTTACGGAAAGAGTTAACGCAGAAGGAACCTAATCTACCTATAATCCCACAGGTCATAGCCTAAGCTCTATAGGTCAAAAAGACCTCGTCGTGATTAACCTGGCTCTGATATCATAAATTGTAACGCCCCGACCCCAAAGGGTAGAAGTTATTACAAATAAGGTGGTGACATCAAAAGCATACATAATCATAACACAGCATAAACACGAAGTCTAAAATAAAAAACCAAAGAAAATAAGTCAACATGACATAATGGTACATAAGTTTCTAAAAGACAGACATATCCAAACGAAATAACCGAAATAACGAAGGTCTTGAAAAGAAACAATTCATATATCAAAACTAAGATCTCTAGGGAAGAAGTCTATACACTCAGCACACATATCCCAAAAGCAACCCCAATCGTCCTTATCTTAGAAACCGTTGCCGCAGGAAAAAGAAAGTGCGGCTGAGCTTACAAAGCCCAGTGAACATATATATATAGATCGAATGCAAAAGATAACGGAAATCAAAGATACGATACAAGGACAAAGGTATCACAAGACATGATCAAAGAAATACAACATAAGGTAAAGAACAAAAGTCAGAAGATCCAAATCATAGTGTAAGAAAGATGAATCATTAGTAATTTAAATTTAGATTCCAATCACCAAGACCAAACAAATCATATCATAGTAAAACCAGGAGTCAAGCTCCAAAATGATGAAAGAAGTGGAAAGTTGCACCCAAAACATCAGACATCGCCAATATCAAATATCATAATGTCATAATCCATCGACTACAAAAACAAATCTAGGATGCATCCATAGCCCCCTTAAAACAAATAATAATCTTCATAATGCGCAATATAATAATCGAATGGGGAAAGACGGCGTAAAAACACTCACTCACACATTAGTCATGCCAAAGGTTGCATCAATGACACGCCATGGTTACCTTCATGGCTAGGACAAAAAATAGTGGCTCCGGTCTCAAACCTAAGGGTTCAACAGCAAAGTCAAAGTAAAAGTCATATCAAAGTTCATTTTTCAAAGGGATCATAAGCGAAAGGTACATGTCAAAGGTTCAAATATCAAAAGGTAGCATAGCAGGGTTCAATAGAACATAATAACAGAACTAAAATAGAACTAAATAAAAGTCTCATAGAGCAAATGAATCCAAATCACATAGGTAATCAAAATACAGAGAGGAATATGTCATATAAACCTTAACAGATAATGTCAAATATCTGTATCTATTCCGAAGCAAAGCAATACTCAAGAGAAACACCACAGGAATAACAAAATCACTCCCTCTTGACCGATACCTAAAGAAATGATGAAATTCGAATTACAAACCATACTCATTAAGTTATACTTTCTATTTTTAAGTAACTTTCCATTTTTAGTAACTTCCATTTTTAGTACTTTTCCCATTTTTAGTACCTTTCTATTTTTAGTAAGTTTTCCAACATTTAGTAATATTCATGCATTTGGAGATTCAATTAAGTATTTTGAATAGCTTAGGTGACTTAATATTGCCAACCTTTACAATTTAGGGTTAAATAAGACAACTTCCATATTTTAGGTTTCCTATACAAAATCACATTTTTCAAGGTTAAAAGGGTAAATATCAAATTTCACATTCAATCAGATTATACCATCCATTTTACTGAAATTTACAAGTCAAACCCTTAATTTTACATAATTACATATTTAGCCCGTTTGGTTTATTAATTATTTAAACAATCATCTTTAATTATCCATAATTACAAAACAATCCTTATAGATTCAAATATGAACCAAATTCATATTTTATCATTAAATACTAACCAATACCCTTCCACTTTTTAGAATTTACAAATTTAGTCCCTCTTATTAATTAATTAATTCTAATATACTGTATTATATGTAAATTAACCATTTTAAATTCAACATAAATCAAAAAGACATATATACCCCCCAAAATATTTAATCAGAATTAATAAATATAATAACATGTCTAAAACAGACCCCATAGTTTCAGAAATTACAAAACAAGTCCTTATACTTTAAAATCACAATTCGGCTAACAAATAAATTCACAAAACCCTAATTTAATTTTCCCCAATCACAAACACAATTATTATTCAATCATTGGCACTAAATGCACCTGGAAAAATTATCAAAACCCTAACCCTAATTTTATTCCTTCCTTTTTCCTTATTTTTTGAAATCGAAAACACAAGTAAAATCTCCAATAATTATTCGAAAATCACCTTCCAAATTTTTCCTACAATAGTACCTGAATTATATGAGATATTAAAAACCTTAAAAAATATAAAATCAAATGTACAAATGGTGTATAAAGCGCGATATCATAATTACCTAAAAATTAGGGTTTCGAATATGATTTAATTTATAAAATCAAAATAAAATGCATGAACATTTTTCCCATGCATAGATCGAATTAATATGATGAAAAGTGAGTTATAAAAATACCTTTGATGATTCTTGATGATTTTATGATTTAATAGTACCCGGTTGCTTAATTCGAACCAAATAATAACCACGATCGAACCAATCACTCCACAAACTTCCCACTATTTTTCCCACACTCCTTGACCTTCAAATCACCTTAGAAAAATCGTGCAAGCCCTTGGAAAAATTCTATGCCATCACTTTTGGTTTTATTAGGGTTTCGGGATCTTGTTTTTAGGATTTATCAAATGAAAATGAATAAAAGAGTTATAATAGGAATATGCCGAGTTTAGGGGCTTACAAAATGAGTTTAAATCAGATTATAAGACTTGCCAATTTATTTAGTATTTAATCCATTTTATTTAGCTTAATTTGTAAAGTTATAATTAAATAAATATTAACTAATTTCGGCAAAAGTATACATATATAAATATTAATTATTTTCTTATATAACATAAGGTATTTTAAATCTTACAAAATTTCATAATTGTCATATATTGTATTTTTATAATTTCTAACATTTAAATGAATTTTATTTTTAAGCATTCTTAAAGAAATTTTCTTTGAATTAGAGTATTTCGGCAATTTTACACTGTTGAGATTTTTTTGGTTTTACAATAATAACTATCAAAGTGTTTAGTACATATTGTTTTGCTTTTTAGAAAACGCTCCGCCCTCACATGTGCATCGGTATTACGAAACTGTTTAGCCACGTTGGTGGAGAATACACTTAGAGTAATATGACACTTACAGTAATTTTATCACATTTTCTCACCCTTATCAAAAAATTTCAAATCATTTGACATTTTTGGATATCAATTGATTTAAATATGTTATAAAAAATTGGGAGAAAAGTGTGCCAATTATTCACAAGCCTTGTTTGGAACAGATTAATGCTCCCCCTTAATCGTTGAGGGAAATATAAGATAGTACTGAGTACAGTAATTTGAAAGATTTTGAATTTACTAAGAAATTCTTGAAGATTTGTACTCAAGCACTATTTATATTGGCCTATATTTAAGTCTACACTACACATTTACATATTCACAAGATATGTATGAGACAGGACCTGAATATGTTATAAACCAAAAATGACATAGTCATTTTGTCCATGTTAGCAACACAGTCTGTAGTCCCGTCTCGATACTCCCCTTTGGAAGTTGTCTAGCTTCCCCTTGAATAAACATTCCTTTCATGAGTAATTTCAAAGCCTTCTTGGCAATTCGCATTAAGAAAGACTTTGAAGTCTGAACGCCAAAATCTTTGAAGTACGTAATTAATTCGAAACCGCAACACCAAAGTCAATTAAGTCCCGGATGTCTAAATTTCTCTTAACATGATAGTGATGATATAAATTGAAACACCAAAGTCAACTAAGTCCCGGATATCTCAATTATTCCCTCTCAGTAGACGAACTGATAACACCTAAGACAACTAAGTCCCAAATGTACACTTTTCTTTCATCGATACTGACAACCTAGAGGAATTATCATACCAATATGTACCTCTTTGATCAAAAATTTCCACTCCTTTAAAAACATGCTTGGTGATGACATGTTAAAGAAGCATAATTGAATCATTAACCAATCTCTCCACGCTCTAATCAATCTTCTTCAACACAATTCCCCTGATATCTCAACTGATGCAAACCATAAATGACAAGATATCTCTTCTCCGATGTGGGTTGGAAATAGCGCACGGAAAGTAACACGATATAAACACTTGATTTCCTCTGGGTTTGAGACATTTGACTTTCCCGGAATAGCCCTACAATTAAATAAGTGCCTTATGATTTCTATCACTGTAGTTGTGTGTAGCTATCATGTATTTACTCCTTCCCCCCTTTTTTTTTGATATTTTTTGATACCTCACAATCAGAAAATCTATATGCACAGATAATGTATAAAAAAAAAAGAATACACATATAATTTTAAGCTTAAAAAAACCCACATTAAACCCAAAACAGACAAAAAATGGCAAAAATATGCTTGTATTTGATGTTTTGTAGAGAGCAGGTACGGATAAGGTCAAAATCAACAAGAAATACAGTCAAAATCAAGCAAACACGGACACGAGATACAGAAGAGTACAAAAAGTGAGCCAAAGAAGCAGCCTCGGCCCAAACCAAAGCTAAAATTCCTATTATAACAACCACAAGGAACCAATCTTGAAATTTCCAAAGTTTTAGTTAAACCTAGAAATGAGAATCACAAAGAAAAGGGAACTAAATTGCCAAAGGGCAAAGTCCAACTGAATTTTACCCGCCGTACTCAGTTATAAAACAAGGCGGTAACCCAAACACTATTCATCGTGCTTCTTCCCGTTTTTCACCGTCATGGTAAAACAAGGGGCAAATAGAAATTAAAGGGTGCTTGGTAATTCAAGGAAGCTCAAGCACAAATGCAAGGGACAAATTAGTCTAGATCAATGGGATACTTTGATACGTTATTCCAAGTTCCAAGCTCAATGCCACGTTAGCCAATGGTGAAAGCACAAAACTATGATGTGGTTTCGTGCTAAACACGCTCACAAAACTAACACAAACGTCACAATCATAGAATGACACTAAACGCTGGCAAATCCTCAGGTGTCACAAGGTGATCCAACGACCTACAATTGATGATCAAATGATTAAAGAAATGACTGGCTAGGATTAAAAGTTTGGAGAGCAAGGCAAGAGGACCTAGAGGCTTCAGCTTGGCACTATAAAAAGGCCTCACTTCTCACACACATACCACCTAGTTTTTTAGTCTAATCTTCTTTCTTTTTATCTTTCTTTTTAGTAATTTTTAGCTTAATTTCGAAATTTTACTAAATGTTTTTTGTAATGCTTCTTTTCTAGTAAATGTATTCAGTTTTCAATACTGAAATTTTATTTTAATTTGGCATAAAGGCTCTTCTTATTTTCAACCTTTAAGCTCTCTTAATAAGCCAATTTGTCTCAATAAGCTCATATTAAGCTCTTTCAGTCTATAAGCTGAAATAGAGCTGTTTGAATTCAGAATTAATCTTACTAAACCTTAAATCAGTTAAATCTATTATGGATCTAATTGGATTAGAGCTTTTTGGAAGGGGATCTTAACTTGGAAGAGATCCCAAGGACACTTAACTCCCTAGCTTATTTCATAAGCTAGGGAGCTTGAAGCTTTTTGCCTTAATTGGTTTCCTTTTTTAAGCTAAAGGATCAAGTAAGTTCTCTTTACACTCTCTCTAATTTCAGTTCAAGTTGCTTAGTTTTAGTTTATATGCTTAATATTGCTATATTTTTGCTTATCTCTTGCTTTATTTAGTGTTTAAAATATCTCTCTAGTACTTTTAGTTGTTTGTCCTTATCTGTTTTTGCTTAAATAGTTATAGATCATTAGTTACTAATTTCTGTCATAAAAACTCATAAAATCCAAAAATATTAGTTTTAAATATTTAGATCTTAAGATTAAGGCCTTTATTCAGTTGTAATCAAGATTATTAATTTGTTTTAAGCAAGTTTTCATTATCTAGTATTATTTTTGTTCATATTAGATTTTTTCTCTTAAAAAAAGCTTTTCAAATCTGTTATATGATTAAGTATGTTGTGGTAAGTGCAATCTCATTGCACTAGCAGTACTAACCTCAGTTAGTACTGCTGAACCTTTACACTACCAGTACTAACCATAAGTTAGTACTGTTAGTTAAAATTTTCAGTAGGATTAAGTTTATTTCAGCTTATTTTAAGAATTTAGTTTCATTTTCATTATTAGCTTAATTCATAGCTTATTTTTGTCCTTAAAAGTCGAATTGCATTAGCAGTTATTTTTCACTTGAAAGAAGCTTAATTTTTACACAGCAGTAAAACTTGCTAGTGAAAAAATTCAGCAGTACGATTCAAGTGAAATACAGCTAATGCAATCGACTTTTAAGGACAAAATAATTCTATGAATTTACGCTAAATAATGAAAACTGAGACTAAATTCTTACTAAGCTGAAACTAAACTTAATCCTACTGAAATTTAAGCTAACAGTACTAACTGAGGTTAGTACTGGTAGTGTAAAGATTCAGCAGTACTAACTGAGGTTAGTACTGCTAGTGCAATTTAAGAGTGCACTAAACCAAACACTACTTAATCATTATAACAGATTTAAGAAAAGCTTTTTAAGAGAAATCTAATGAACAAAAACTAAATACCAGATAAAAACTAGCTTAAAACAAACTTAATAATCATGATTAAACAACTGAATAAGCCTTAATCTAAGATTCTAAACTATTTAAACTAATATAAGTGGAATTTAAGAGTTTTAATACAGAAATTAAAAACTAATGATCCATAACTATATAAGTCAAAAACAGATTAGTTACAAACACCTAATAAGTACTAAGAAGAGATAATTAAACCACTAATAAGCAAAAGAATAAGCCAAATAAGCAATATTACTCATATAAACTAAACTAAGCAACTTAAACAGAATAAGAGAAGAGTGAAAGAGAAACTTACTGATCCTTTAGCTAAACAAAAGGAACCAATTAAGGCAGCAACAAGCTCCCTAGCTTCTGACTAAGCTAGAGTATAAGTCCTTGGAATCACTTCAATTTAAGATCCCCTTCAAAAAGCTCTAATCCAATTAAACCATAATAATTTAACTGAATTTACGTTTAGGTAAGATTATTCTTGAAATTCAAACAACTCTATTCCAGCTATATGACAGAAAGAGCTTAATATGAAGCTTATAGCTTAATGAGACAAATAGGCTATTAAGAAGCTTAAAGGTTGAAAAAAAAGACTTATGAAAATTAAAACTAATTTTCATTAAATGTAAAACTGAAATTAACATCACTTAGAAAGAAGATTACAAAAACATTTAAGTAAAATTACGAAATTAATATAAAAATTACTAAAAAGAAAGATCAAAAAAGAGAGACTCGACTAAAAAACTAGGTGGTATGTGTATGAGAAGTGAGGCCTTTTTATAGTGCCAAGCTGAAGCTTCTAGGATCCTCCTTGCCTGCTCTCCAAACTTTTTAATCATGGCCATCATTTCTTAATCATTTTGATCATCAATTGTAGTCATTTGGAACACCTTGTGTCACACCTAGGATTGCCAGCGTGTCATTCTCTGATGTGACGTTTGTGTTAGTTTTTGTGAGTGAGTTTAGCACAAAACCCACATAATTTTGTGCTTTCACCATGGCTAACGTGGCATTGACTTGGACTAGATAAAGTAACCCCTTATTAAGACTAATTTGGTCCTTGCATTTGTGCTTAAGCTCCTTGAATTTACCAACGCCACCTTTAATTCATATTGACCTTGTTTTACATGAGTTAAAAACGGAAGACGATGATAGTGTTTGGAGTTACCCGCCTTTTATAACTGAGTACGTGGTAAAATTCAGTTGGACTTTGCCTCGTCGGCAATTTCAGTCCTTTTCCTTTTTGATTCCATTTCATAGTTATAAAATAACTTTTGAATTTCAAGATTGACCTTGGTGTATGTTATAAAAGGATTTTTAGCTAAGGTTTGGGGCGAAGGCTGGCTTCTTTGGCTTCTTTTTGTACACTCTGAATCCGTTTCCGTTGTTTGCTTGATTTTGACTGTATTCTGTGATTTTTGACTTAACCGTACCTGCACACACAAAACATAAATACAAGCATAATTTTTGCATTTTTGTCTTTTTTGGGTTTAATTGGGTATTTTAAGCATAAATAGATATTTAATCTACACTTATCATTGCATAAAAGAATTTTTCTGATGTGAGGTATCAAAAATATCAAGGGAAGAGTAAATACACTGAAAGGTAACAACAACTACACGTTGAATAGAATCCATAGCCCTTATTTAATTGTAGGCTATCCGGGAAGACAATGTCTCCACCACAGAGAAAATCTGGGGGAGTGTTTTATCGTGGTTACTTCCGTGCGCTATTCCAACCACATAGGAGAAGAATATCTTGTCCATTTATGGTATGCATCAGTTAATTATCAGGAAATGTTGTTGACAGAAGATTGATTAGAGCGTGAGAAGATTGGTTCTACTGATTTCAATTAATGCTTCCTTTAACAGTCAATCCACAAGCAATGTTTTTAAAGAGTAGAAAATTTTGATCAAAGAGGTACATAGATTGGTATGATACTTCCTCTAGTTATCCAGTAATCCGATAGAAAGAAGAGTGTACATTTGGACTTAGTTATCCTAGGTGTTATCAGTTCGTCTGACCTGAGAGGGAATAATTGAGATATCCGGACTTATTGACTTGGTAGTTTCATTTATATCAACACTATCAGTTAATGAGAAAATTTAGACATCCGAGACTAATTGGACTTTGGTGTTTGCCGGTTTCGAATTAATTGCGTACTTCAAAGATTTGGGCGTCAGACTTCAAGTCTTCTTAATGCGAATTGCAAGAAGGCTTTGAATCTACTCAAGAAAGGATTGCTGATTCAAGGGGAAGCTAAGACAACTTCCAAAAGGAGAGTATCGAGACGGACTACAGACTGTTGATTGCTAACATGGACAAAATGACTATGTCATTTTTGGTTTGAACATATTCAGGTCCTGTCTCATACATAATCTTGTGAATATGTAAATGTGTAGTGTAGACTTAAATATAGGCCAATATAAATAGTGCTTGAGTACAAATCTTCAAGAATTTCTTAGTAAATTCAAAATCTTTCAAATTACTGTACTCAGTACTATCTTATATTTCCCTCAACGATTAAGGGGGAGCATTAATCTGTTCCAAACAAGGCTTGTGAATAATTGGCACACTTTTCTCCTAATTTTTTATAACATATTTAAATCAATTGATATCCAAAATGTCAAATGATTTGAAATTTTTGATAAGGGGAGAAAATGTAATTAAAATATGTAATGTGATCATATTACTCAAGTGTATTCTCCACCAACATGTGCTAAACAGTTTCGAATACCGATGCACATGTTGAGGGGGAGCGTTTCTAAAAAGCAAAAACAATCATGTACTAAACACTTTGATAGTTATATTGTAAAACCAAAAAATCTCAACAAGTGTAAAATTGCCGAAATACTCCTAATTCAAGAAAATTTCTTAAAAGCTTAAATAAAATTCATTTAAATTGTTAGAAAATTAAGAAAATACATTATAAGATTGATTATGAAATTTTGTAAGATTTAAAATAACCTTATGTTATATAAGAAAATCATTAATATTTATATAGTAACTTTTGCCGAAATTAGTTTATAGTTATTTAATTATAACTTACAAATTAATCTAAATAAAATAGGATAATACTGAAATAAATTGCAAGTCCTTATAATCTGATTAACTCAGTTTGAAAGCCCCTAAACTCGCAATTCCTATTATAATCCTTTTATTCATCTTCATTTGATAAATCCATAAAACAAGATCCCGAAACCCTAATATACCCCAAAAGTGATGCATAGAATTTTTCCAGGGCTTGCATGATTTTATAAGGTATTTGAAAGGTCAAGAGTGAGGGAAAAATATGGGAAGTTTGTGGAGTATTGGTTCATCGTGGTTATTATTGGTTCGAATTAAGCAATCGGGTACATTAAATCATAAAATCATCAAGAATCATCATAGGTATTTTATATCTCATTTATCACATATATTCATCATATACCTGGAAAAAGATTCATGCATTTTATTTTTTTTATAAATTAAATCATATTCGAAACCTAATTTTCTAGGTAATTATGAAATCGGCTTAAACACCATTTGTACATTGATATTATATTTTTTATAAAGGTTTTTCATATCACATATAATTTCAGAAACATTGTTGGTAAAAATTGGAAGTGATTCGAAAATTATTGATGATTTACTTGTGTTTTTCGATTTCAAAAATAAAGGAAAAAGGAAGGAATAAAATAAGGGTTAAGGTTTTGATAATTTTTCAGGTGCATTAAATTCAATGATTGAAATAATAATTGTGGATTTTGTAATTGAGAAAAATTAAATTAGGTTTTGTTGAATTTATTTTGTTAGCGAATTGTGATTTTTCAAAGTATAAGGACTTGTTTTTGTAATTTCCTGAAACTATGGGTTTGTTTTTAAGACATGTATTATATTTTTAATATATTCTGTATAAAATAATTTGGGGGGTATAAAAGGTCATATTGATATTATTTTGGATTAAAATGGTTAATTACATATAATAAGTAATTAGAAATTATTAAATTAAATAGAGGGACAAAAATGTAAATTCTAGAAAAAAATAAAGTGGAAGGTTTGTTAGTATTTAATGTATAAAATATGAATTTGTCTATTTGAATCTATAAGGACTGTTTTGTAATTTTGGATAAAAAGATATTGTTTTTAAATAAATTAATATATCCAAAAGGGCTAAATATGTAAATTAAGTAAAAATAAGTTTGACTTGTAAATACAGAAAATGGAAGGTATAATCTGAATAAAATGTGAAACTTTGATATTTACCCTTTTAACCTGAAATTGTTGATTTTGCATATTAAACCCTAAAATATGGAAAGTTGTCATATTTAACCCTAAACTTGTAAGGTTGCATATTAAGTCCTAAGCTATTCAAATACTTAATAGAATCTCAAATGATGAATAATACTATTTTGAAACTTACTAAAAATAGAAAGGTACTAAAAATGGAAAGTTACTAAAAATGGAAAGTTACTAAAAATGAAGTACTAAAAATAGAAAGTAAACTTAAATGAATGGTGAGTAATTCGAATTCATCCATTTCTTTAGGTTCGTCAAGAGGGAGTGATTTTGATATTCCTGTGTGTTTCTTTGAGTATTGCTTTGCTTCGAATAAGATACAGATATTCGACCTTATCGTTAAGGTTTTATCATGACATATTTCCTCTCTATCTTGATTAACCTATGTGATTTGCTTCATTTGCTCTGAGCCTTTTATTTTAGTTCGCTTATATGGATCGTTATTAGTTTCTACTTTGAAACCCGCTATGCTACCTTTGATATTTGAACTTTGACATTGAACCTTTGCTATGAACCCTTTGAAATGAACTTTGTATGAACTTTATTTGACTTTGCTATTGAACCCTTTCATTTTGAGACCCGAGCCACTATTTTTTTCCTACCATGAAGGAACATGGGCGAGTCATTGATGGCACCTTTGGCATGACTCATGTGTGAGTTAGTGATTTCTCTCGCCGTCCCCCATTCGATATTAAATGCGCATTTATGAAAGATTATTATTTGTTTAAGGGGGCATGGATGCATCCTAGATTTGTTTTTTTGTAATCGATGGAGTATGACATATGATATTTGGATATTTGGTGACTGATGTTTTGGGTGCAATCCACTCTTTTCACCATTTGGAGCTTCCCCCCCCATGACTCCCCCCATGGTTACAATGTATATGATTTGTTGGGCTTGTGGATTGAACAAAATGTAATCTATGCTTTCATTCCTTATCTTACACTATGAGTTGATCTGCTGATTTGTCTTACCTTCTGTTGTATTTCTTTGATCATGTCTTGTATACCCTTTGTACCTTGTATCGTATCTTTGTATTTCGTTATCTTTTGCATTCGATTATATTATAGTCTGTCACTGGCTTTTGTAAGCTCAGCGGCCCTTTCTTTTCCTGGGCAGGTATCTAAGCTAGGAGCTGGGGTTTGCTTTCGGGATATGAGTGCTGAGTGTGGACTTACCCTAGAGATCTTAGTTTTGATATATGAATTGTTTCTTTTCAAGACATTCGTTATTTCGGTTATTTCGTTTGGATATGTCTGTCCTTTAAGAACTTATGTACCTTAAGTCATGTTGACTTATTTCCTTTGGTTATTTATTTAAGACTTCCGCTGTTTATGCTTGTGTTATGATTATGTATGCCTTTGATGTCACACCATATTTGTAATACTTCTACCCTTTTGGGTCGGGGCGTTACAATTTATGATATCAAACCAGGTTTATCATACGGTCTTATGACCTTAGAGCTTATGCTATGACCAGTGAGGATTAGGTAGACATTAGGTCCTTTGCTAACTTCTTTTCCGTAACCTACTTGTTTTCGTTTTGCTAACCGTTTTCTCGATCATCAATGTTGAACTACCCGTAGAAACTTAATATGACTCCTACACCATTAATTGAACGTGTAATCATTTCACCCCAAGAAGACACAATATGCTTAATGACCGTGGATTGATGTTAACGCCCTCTACGTTTTGATTATCGTATTCATCCTGGCGAATTTACTTCCAATCCATAGCTCGACATCTATGTGATTCTTGCCATGGATTGTTGGCTTCTCATCGAGCTACCCATTGAGACGCTATGCAAGGACTGGATCTTATGTAACATTCCGTCCAACCTGATTTGTTTATCATGGTTATCCCTCACCTGCTTAAGTCCGTTAAGCTCATCTCTGCTATAAGGCACGTACCTTTGGATTTCTCATGGGTGCCAGAGGTTTTCTGGCTTCTGTTATGGACCATCTGTGATAGTCCTAATATTGAAAATCTTTCTTTTGTTCGTGAATTCGCTGATGTTTTCCGCGATAAACTGTCCTGACTCCTCCGGATAGAGAGATGAATTGCATATGAGTTAATTCCCGCGTGCTGAACCTAATCTCAAAGCTCCGTATCGTTATGGCATCTGTGAATTGTAAAGGATTAAAAGGAGCAGTTATAGGAGAGTTGGAGAAGGCTTTAATAGACCCATGTTTCGCCTTGGGTGCACCAGTCTTATTTGTTAAGAAGGGAAGTATGGGCCATGCGCTTGAGCATTGATTACCGCGAACTCAGCCGTATTACATTCGTAACGCTATCCTCTTCCGCGATCGACGATTTGTTTTGACCAAACTGCGAAGGGGCCAAATATTATTCTAAATTGATCTGCATCTGGTTATCACCACTTCGTGTGAGAGAGCAGGATATTTCTAAGACTACTTTCCGTACTCTTATGGCCACTACGAGTTCTTGTTTATGCCGTTCGGTTCTGACTAAAGCTCCTGCCGTGTTTATGGATTTGATGAACCGTAATTTTTCCACGAGTACCCTTGATAAGTATGTTATTGATTTCCCGACGACATCCTCGTTTAATCCAATCTGAAAAGAGTATGAGCGACATCTACGATTATGTTGAGATTCTTAGACAGAAGAATTGTATGCGAAGTTTTCAAAGTGCGAGTCTGGTTACAGCAAGTCGCGTTTCCATGGTCACCAAATTGTATCTACAGACGGCATCATTATGATCCATCGAAGGTTGAGCTATCACCAAATGGCCGAGACTACTACGGTGACAGAAGTGAGAAAGTTTTCTGGCTTGCTGCTATTACCGACGTTTTGTTGAGGGTTATCTCCCCGATTAGCTTTACTCTACCCAGCTGATGAGAAAAGGGAGAGAAGTTTTGTGACCGATGAGCGTCAGAGAAGTTTTTTGAGAATTGAAACAGATTGGGTCTGCTCCGATATGACTCTTCATCAGGTTTCCGGTGGTTTCAGATATACAGTGTGCATCAAAGGAAAGTATTGGGTTGTGTTTTGATGCATACATGGGAAGGTGATCCGCCTACTGCTTCAAGCAGGCTGAAGCCTATGAAGGTAAATTATCCACCCTGATCTTGAGTTAGCTGCGGTGGTTTTTGGCATTTGAAGATCTGGAGACACTATCTGTATGTGTGAAGCTTGTTGATATATTACATAACATAAGATTCTCAAATATATTTTTCACTCAGCGAGAACTTAACATGAGACAGAAAGATGTTGGAACTTCTGAAAGATTATGAACACTAACATCCATTACCATCCGGGCAAGGCTAAGGGTGGTTGCCAGACGCACTTAGTCGAAATCTGGGAAAGATAAGCTTGTTTTGATTCCATAATCCTTCGTGATTTAGAGCGTTTGGGATGTTGAGCTATGTGTTAACGAGGTTCTGAGTGCAATTGGGCGTGTATTAGGATAGAGTCTACCTGCATGCTACAGATCAAATATAGCTTAAAGGGACGACGGTGAATTGTGGCTATTGTGCGATAATGTATGAAGACGGTAAACATACCTGAGTTCATGTTGATATATGACGGTGTTGGTGTGGTTTTGAAATAGGCTATGTGTTCCTAATGATCAGAGCGCTTCGCGAGAAGGTATAGACGGAAGCTCAAAGTTCTCCATTTTACATTCATCCAGGTTCAACCAAGATGTACATTAGATTTGAAATAATACTTTTGGTGGAATGGCAGAAGCAAGATGTGGCTACGTTTGTATCCAAATGTATTGACATGTCAGCAGGTCAAGTATTGACATAGAGGGCTATGTTTGTTTACAGCCGTTTGGAGATTCCTATTTGGAAATGGATGAATTCCATGATTTTTGTTACTGGTTTACCTACTACTCAGAAAGACATGAGCGATTGGGTGGTTTTGACCCGTCTAACCAAGTCTGCTCATTTCTTACCCATTTCGGAAAGAACTATGGAATAGTAAGTTGGCGAAAATTTTCGACAGAAATCGTTTAGACTGCATGGTACTCCGAACTTCTTAGTTTCAAGTTGGAGATAGCGTATTTCTGAAAGTTTCGCCATTCAGAGGAGTTAAACGTTTTGGGATCAATGGCAAGCTCAGTCCTCGATTCATTGGTCCGTTTGAGACTTTGGAACGTAAGGAGAGGTTTTCGATCCGTCTGGCGCTTCCTTCGCAGTTATCGCACATTCACGATTCCATTGCATGTCGCATCTTATCCTTTTGATCAGATTCAGCCTGATATGTCTTTGTCCGAAGAACCTGAATCCATTCTAGATCGTCAAGAGAGAGTCATGAGAAACAAAGTCATTCCTTTTGTGAAGATTCTTTGGAAGAATCACCCAGAGCGTGAGGCTACCTGGGAGACCGAAGAATCTATGCGAGCTAGTTATCCTCATTTCTTTGTCTAGTTCGGTATGTTTTCGTTTCGTTCTCATTTCGTTTTCATTCCGGTTCATTTCAATTTTCGAGGACGAAAATTTTTTTTAGAGGGGAAGAAGTTGTAAAACCTAAAAATCTCAACAAGTGTAAAATTACCAAAATACCCCTAATGCAAGAAAATTCATAAAAGCATGAATAAAATTCATTTAAATGTTAAAAATTATGAAAATACAATATATGACAATTATGAAATTTTGTAAGATTTAAAATACCTTATGTTATATAAGAAAATAATTAATATTTATATATGTATACTTTTGCCGAAATTAGTTAATATTTATTTAATTATAACTTTACAAATTAAATAAATTAAAATAGGATAATTATAAAATAAATATTGGCAAAGTATAATCTGATTTAAACTCATTTTGTAAGCCCCTTAACTCGGCCTAAATCCTATTATAACTCTTTTATTCATTTTCATTTGATAAATTCTCTAAAACAATTAATCCCGAAACCTTAATAAATCAAAAGAGGCGGCATAAAAATTCTAAAAGGCAAAGAAGAATTTTTCTAAGGTGATTTGAAGGTCAAGGATTGTGGGAAAAATAGTGGGGAGATTTTATAAGGCTTGGTTCGATTTTAGTATTGTTTTGGGTTCGAAAATCACAACCGGGTTCATAAATTCATAAAATCACTAAGGATCATCAAAGGTAATTTTGTAACTCATGTTTCATCATATTAATTCGTTATATACCTGGGAAAAATATTCATGCATTTTATATTGCTCGAAATAATTAAAACATATTAGAAACCCTAATTTTTAGTCAAAGCTAACAGTACTAAGTACTAACTTCCAAGTTAGTACTGTTGAGCTTATTCTAATTTTTCTTATTTGTTTTAATGGCTCGTTTCTCTTCTTATTTGCTTATTAGGTTAGGCTTAGTTTAGTAGTAGCTTGTGATATTTTTACCGATCAACAGTACTATTTGAGACTCTTCGATTTTCGAGGACGAAAATTTTTTTTAGAGGGGAAGAAGTTGTAAAACCTAAAAATCTCAACAAATGTGAAATTACCAAAATACCCCTAATGCAAGAAAATCTATAAAAGTTTAAATAAATTTCAGTTTAATTATAGAAATTATGAAAATACAATATTTAGCAATTATGAAAATAATTATGAAATCGGCTTAAAAACCATTTGTACATTTGATTTTATATTTTTCTAGGGTTGTTTATATCACATATAACTCAGAAAAATTGTTGGAAAAATTTGGAAGTGATTCGAATAATTATTGGAGATTTACGTGTGTTTGTCGAATTCGAAAATAAGGGAAAAAGGGAAAGAGATAGTTAAAATGAATTAGGGTTAGGGTTTTGTTATTTTGTCCAGGTGTAATTAATGCCAATGATTGGGAAATAATTGTGTTTGTGATTGGGGAAAATTTGATTAGGGTTTTGTGAATTAAATTGTTAGCCGAATTGTGATATAAGAGTATAAGGACTTGTTTTGTAAATTCTGAAACTATGGGGTCTATTTTAGACATGTTATTATACTTAGTATATTCTGTATAAAATAAGTTGGGGGGTATAAAATGTCATTTTGATATTATTTTGGATTTAAAATGGTTAATTACATATAATAAGTAATTAGAAATTAATTAATTAAAATAGAGGGACTGAAATTGTAAATTCTGAAAAGTATAAGGTTTGGTTAGTATTTAATGTATAAAGTATGATTTTGTCATATTTGAATCTATAAGGGCTTGTTTTGTAATTATGGATAATTAATGATAATGTTTAAGTAATTAATAAACCAAAAGGACTAAATATGTAAATTATGTAAAATTAAGGGTTTGACTTGTAAATACAGAAAATGGAAGGTATAATCTGAATAAAATGTGAAACTTTGATATTTACACTTTTAACCTTGAAAATTGTTGATTTTGCATATTAAACCCTAAAATATGGAAAGTTGTCATATTTAACCCTAAACTTGTAAGGTTGGCATATTAAGTCCCTAAGCTATTCAAAATACTTAATAGAATCTCAAATGATGAATATTACTAATTTTGGAAACTTACTAAAAATGGAAAGTTACTAAAAATGGAAAGTTACTAAAAATGGAAAGTTACTAAAAATGGAAAGTTACTAAAAATGGAAAGTTACTAAAAATGGAAAGTTTCTAAAAATGGAAAGTATAACTTAAATGAATGGTTTGTAATCCGAATTCATCATTTCTTTAGGTTCGGTCAAGAGGGAGTGATTTTGATATTCCTGTGGTGTTTCTCTTTGATTTTTGCTTTGCTTCGGAATAAGGTACGGATATTCTTATGATTTATGCGTTGCTTCGTTCGTTCCGTTATTCGTACAGATATTCTGACCTTATCGTTAAGGTTTCTCATGACATATTCCTCTCTATCTTTGATTTCTTATGTGATTTGCTACATTTGCTCTGAGCCTTTTATCTTGGCTTTCTTATATGATCTGTCATTATGTTCTATTTGAACCCTGCTATGCTACCTTTGATATTTGAACCTTTGATATTTGAACCTTTGATATTTGAACCTTTGACATTGAACCTTTGCTATGATCCCTTTGAAATGAACTTTGATATGACTTTGCTTTGAACCCTTCAGTTTGAGAACCAAGCCACTATTTGTTTCCTAGCCATGAAGGTAACATGGCCGTGTCATTGATGCACCTTTGGCATGACTCATGTGTGAGTGAGTGATTTCTCACGCCGTCCCCCATTTGATATTATATGCGCATTATGAAGATTATTATTTGTTTAAGGGGCGTATGGATGCATCCTAGATTTGTTTTGTATTCGATGGATTATGACATTATGATATTTGGATATTTGGTGACTGATGATTGGGTGCAATCCACGTCTTTCACAACAGACTTTGGAGCTCATGACTCCATGGTCACTTTGATATGATTTGTTTGGGCTTGGTGATTGAACTTAACCTAATTTGATTCTCTGATTCATCTTACCTTACCCTATGATTTGATATTCTGATTTGTCTTACCTTATATTTGTATCCCTTTGATCATGTATTGTGATATCCTTTGTACCTTGTATCGTATCCTTTGATTTTCCGTTATCTTTGATTTCCGATTATCTTTGCATTCGATAGTAATATCTGTCACTAGTTTGTAAGCTCAGCCCACTTACATTCCTTTTCTGTCAGGAGCTGGTGATTTCTATATTGGGTTATGTTGCTGAGGGTGTGGAGCAACCCGAGAGATCTTACCTTTGATTATATAATTGTTCCTATTCAAGACATAGTTATTTTCATTTTGGATATTGATTATCCTGTTGAGAACTTTATGTGACCTAAGTCATGTATGACTATTGTCCTTTTGTTAATTCAATTTAAGACTTCCAACCTGTTTATGCTTGTGTTATGATTTTTATGAGCTTTTGAGATGTCACACCATTATTGAGTGGGTGAAGTGGGAGCTTAGCTAGACGCCTCTGGTCCGTGCGTTTTACATTATGGATCAAGCTGCCAGTTTAATCATGACGAGGTCTTATGACCTTTAGAGCTTAGCTATGACCCTTGAGGGGGGTATTTGTGAGGTAGGACATATAAGTACCTTCTGCTAACTCGTTTCGAAACCTATGCTTTTTCCGTTGAGGGCTAATCTTTTCCCTCGATCTTTTCATAATTGTGACTGGACTCGTAGAATACTCAGGATGATGAATGTTTCCTAACGTTCGAGGCATATAATTGTTGCTGCTGGTTGGGCCATTCGTCTCCCAGACCTTAGACGCTGCTTTGAGGAATTCAGATCACAATGGACATCATGTGAATGGAGCTGAAGTCTTCGTGGCGAGTGGTGGAGGGTGGAGGTGACGCTATAGCTACCCAAGTATTCAGGTTAGGACGAAAGGTTTTAATAAGTTAAAAGCGCGCTTGCGTGTTCGGTCCGCTGCCACGGGCCTGCCTGACATAAGACTGGATTACAGCCAAGATGGAAAGGTTTTTTTCAAGTTTTATGTGGTTGTCCCTGAGCAATTTCAAGACTCGTCTTGATGGCTCTTAAACTAGAGGGAGGATGCATCTGAGCTGTGTAAAAAGCCTCATTATGCATACTCCGTAGGAGGCGATCTTTTTTGCCGATACATTACTTAAGGTTGCTTCGTTCGTAGATCTTTTACAACAGGACATTTTTCCGAGAAACATCTGAACAACAACGTTATGAGCTGAGTATTGGTCGATATTCAGCCTATCGAAATGGATTGAGTTTGAACGTATTGGAGATGGTTTTCGTATCGTTATATGGCGCTGGCTTCCATCCGCAGTTAACATGGCACTTCACGATTCTTTCATGTACACCTTTGAGGGAAACCATTATCATCCATTGCATGTTCGCATGCTTATCTTTTTGATCAAATTCAGCCTGATAATGTCTTGTCCGTAGAACCTAATCCATTCTGATCGTCAATGAGGAGAGTCAATGAGAAATAAAGTCATTCCTTTTTAAATTCTTTGGAAAGTAATTCCCCCAGACGTGATGCTACCTGGGGAGACCGAAGAATCTGATGCGAGCTAGTTATCCTCAATTCTTTGTTCTAGTCTGTATGTTTTTCGTTTCGTTCTCATTTCGTTATTCATTCCGTTTTCATTTCAATTTTTCCCGCGGACGAAATTCATTTTTAGAGGCGGAGAAGTGTAAAACCAAAATAAATCTCAACAAATGTGAAATTACCAGAATCCGCCTTAATGCAAAAAATCTATTACAACTCAAATAAATATCATTTAGAATTATAAAATTTTTAAAAAAACAATATTTAGCAATTATGAAAATAATATGAAATCGCGTTAAAACACCATTTGTACATTGATTTTAAATTTTTCTAGGTGTTTTAGATCACAGTAAAACTCAGAAAAATTGTTGTGAAAAATTTGGAAGTGATGTCGAATAACTATTGGAGATTTTTCCGTGGATTTTGTCAATTCGAAAATAAGGGAAAAATGGAAAGAGATAGTTTAAAATGAATTAGGGTTAGGTTTTTTTATTTTGTTCCCAGTGTAAAGTAATGCCGATGAGAATGGAAAAGTAAATTGTGTTTGTGAGATTGGTGAAAATATGATTAGGTTTTGTGATTAAATTGTTTAGCCGAATTGTGATATAAGAGTAAAGGACTGTAGATTTTGTAAATTCTGAAACTATGTTTGTCCTATTTTAGACCATGAAATAACTTAGATTAGATTCTCGTATAAAGATAATGTTGTAAGTGGGTATAAAATGTCATTTATGATTATATTTATGGATTTAAAATGTTTAATTAACGTATAATTATGTAATTAGAAGATTAAGATTAATTAAAATAGAGGGACTAAATAGTGTAAATTCTAAAAGTATAAGTTTGGTTATATTTAATTTATAAAGATATGATGTTTGTGTCATATGAATCTATAATTGCTTGTTTTGTAAATTATGTATAATAATGATAGTGTTTTAAGTAATTAATAAACAAAAGGACTAAATAATTAAAATTATGTAAAATTAAAGGGTTGACGTGTCGAAATACATAAAATGGAAGGGTAACTAATCTGAATAATAATGTGAAACTTTAGATATGAACACTTTTAAAACCTAGAAATTTGTGTGATTTTGTAGTAATAAAACCCAAATATGGAAATTGTCAAATTTAACCCTAAACTTGAAGTGTTGGCATATTACGCCCTAAGGTCTATTCAAAATACATAATAGAATCTCAAATGATAATATTACAATTATGTCAAATATGTACTAATTTAATGGAAAGTTACTTAAAAAAAGATAGTTACTAATTAATGGAAAGTTACTAAAAATGGAAAGTATACTAAAAAAAGGAAAGTAACCTAATTATGTAAATTTTACTAAAATGAAAGTTTACTAAAAATGGAAAATTTTCAAAAATAGAAAGTATCAACTTAAAATGAATGTTTTTTGTAACTCGAATAGATTTCAATCATTTGTCCTTAGTTTCAAGTCAAGAAAGGGAGTGAATATCTTGATATTCCAGTGGTGTTTCACTTTGAATTTGCTTTGCTATCTGAATAAGGTACGATAATCTTAATACTATCACCCTCTGTACCATTTATTCTGTGATTTATGCTTTGCTTTCGTTATCTTTCCGAAATTCCGTTGACATATATCTTCTGACCTTAATCATTAGAGGTTGCGTCATGACATTATTCCTCTCTATCTTTGAATTTCTTATTGATTTCTACATTTGCTCTGATCCTTTTATCTTGTCTTTCTTATCTATCTAACCTATTAGTTCCATTTTAACTCGTCTATGCTACCTTTGATTATTTAACCTTTGATATTTTGAAACCTTTTGATATCAGTAACTTTTGACAAATTGAACCTCTGCTAAAGATCGCCAGTTTGATAATGAACATAGTATATACTTTGCTTTTGGAACCCTTCATTTTTGCGAACCAAGCCACATATTTGTTTTCCTAGCCATGAAGGTAACAGGGTGTCTGTCATTTGATGTCACCTTGCTATGACTCATGTCTGTGAGTTGAGTGATTTCTCACGGGCCGTCTCCCCATTTGAAATTATATAGCGCATTATAAAGATTATATTGTTTAAATGGGTGTATGGAATTGGCATCCTAAAGATTTGTTTTGTATTCGATGGATTATGACATTAAGATATTAGGATATTTGTGACAGGATGAAGGGTGCAATCTACGTCCTTTCCCACAGACTTGAGCTCATGACTCCATGGTCACTTTAAAGATTTGTTTGGAGGCTTGGTGAATGAGACTAACCTAATTTGATTCTCCCTGAACAGTCTTACCTTACCCTATGATTTGATATCTGATTTGTCTTACTTAGTATTTGTGATCCCTTTAATACATGTTATGTGATACCTTTGTACCATTTGATCATATAGCCTTTGATTTTCCGTAACTTTTTCATTCGAATATATAATAGCTGTTTTCACTGGGGCTTTGTATGCTCAGCCAGGGAACACTGTCCTACTTCCTGCGTGTCGGTATCTAAGCTAGACAGGGGTTTGCTTTTTGGTTTATAAGTGCAGAGTGTAACTACCCTAGGAGATCTTAACTTGATATATAATAGTGTTCATTTCAAGACATGTTTATTGTCATTTGGATATGTTTTAATCCTTTAGGAACTTATGATACCTTAATGCAATGATGACTTATTACCTTTGGTAATTATTTTAAGGCCTTCCGCTTGTTCTATGCTTGTGTATGGCTGATTGAGGTAAGTGGGCATGTTTATTTCAACACCATATTTTGTAATTCTTCGAGAACCGCTTCTGCGTCGGGGGCGTTAGCACATAATGTGAGTCGGTAGATAGTTTCAATCATCTACATTTTTCAAAGAATCGGGCCATATTGTTTTTTATCGAAGAGATACGAATCGAATAAAAGTAACACTTAAAATAAGGTAGTGGGGATGTTATGTTTCATAAATGCTAAACGGCAGGATAGTTTTTCTGAAGTGCAGAGTTTAGTCGGAGGATCTCTGCAAGTGTTACCAAAGTGTAGTAGTATGTAGAGGATACCCCCGTGGAAAACTTTTTCTCACATATGAATGGTGAAGTAGGTTGGAGTGAGGGTAAAGGATGAAGATGGAACGTATAATAAACACAGGTACAGGTTACCGCTGTACGTATGACATGAAAAAAAGCCAAGTAATACTTTGTAAACAATGGAATGATGAAACCGTTTTTAAAGGGTCGAAAAAATGGGAGTGTTCCGAATGGTTCAATGCAGGTGGATAACCGCTGAGGCTTAATGTCACAGTTTTCGTTGGGGTCCGCTTGTGTGTGTGTGTAGGGACCCGAAACGCGAAAACGTCCATTCAAATCTGTTATACAGAACTTATTGTATGTAGCATTTCTATACAAGCAATGTTTAGAGCATAAACATTAATCAGTTCTCATGAAAAAAAATATGAAATTATATTATAATCATGTATCACTAAGAGGTGACAATTCGGAGAAGTATCCATGAGTTCTTAGATACCTCAAGACACTTGATGTGGGATTTTAGATAATATATATTATGTATTTGAAAGCTGATAATTTTTGCACAACCTATTCCTTCTTACTCACAATATAATTTAACACGATGCTTCAATTGATGCCTTGAACACACAACATTCTAGGTGGTGGGTAGTAGAACCTCACATACCGACTAGACCAAAGGCTAGGTTTGTGAGATTGTATTATAGATATTACTATCAAGCGGTGAGATAACGCTATAGAACTTCTAATCATTAAAAAACAAAGTATGAATTTTAGAGCTATCATCTATATTTCATCAAACCAAAAAAAACCTAATTTTTTCACATTCTTTAAATACATATCCTTTGCAAACGTAAATCGCAAGCTACGAAAAAACACATACCATCGAAATGATAATATTTTTTATTCTTCAATACAAGGGAACACTTGGTATATTTTACACCATTTTTCGAATTTTGAAATTTCCGCCAAAAAAAAATCACACGTTTATTTGTAAAAATCACTTTTAATTTTTTTTTTTGTTTTTATGATTACAAACAAAATATAAAGACCTTATTATTATGATTTATTAGGAAAAAACCATAAATTTACCAACGTACTTTCCAAAATTTCCCGACTTGAACCCTGTTACATTTTTAGGTAACTAACCGAAACTCACTAACTTTCAAATTTTTTAACCGACCTTTGACCCAAACGTAGTCCGTTAGTTTATTTTGTTTCAACGAAAGTCCCTCCAATATAGCAAAATATAGCTTCAGTCTTTATCCTTATAACAAAAATAGTACATTTATATGATTTTCTTTATATGATTTTTTACGTTTTCGTCCGTTTTTTTTTTATGACTTCGTTCTGTTTTTTTGCGTTTTTCCACACAGGTTTTTTTTACGTTCTTTACGTTTTCGTCTTATTTTTTACGTTTTCGTCCGTTTTTTACGATTTTGTCTGTTTTTTTACTTTTTTCGTGCATGCTTTGTGTTCGTTTTTCGCTCCATTTTTTTTCGTTTCCACCCCTTTTTTTTACGTTTTCGTGCCTTTTTTTACGTTTGTATCCCCCTCCCGTTTTGTACGATTTCCGTCTTTTTTTTTTACGTCTATCCCGCCTGTTATTGTTTGTTTTTTGCGTTTTCGCCTTTTTTTTTTTACTTTCCACCCTTTTTAGCGTTTTCGACTACTTTATTATCAACGTTTGTCTGTCCGTGTTTATTATAATAAATTTTGTACGGATTTTGTACTGGTTTTTTATGTCTATTCGTGTATCGTGTTTTTTTAAGTTTTCGTCTTGCTTCTTAAAAATTTTGCTGTTTTTACGTTGTTTGTCTTTTTTTTAACGTGTTAGTACGGATTTCAGCGTTTACGTGAGCATGTACATTTTCTACTGTTATATTTAGCGTTTTTAACGCGTTTTCCGAACGATATAAAGAAACGAACGAAGGAATATTTAAAAAAAACGTGCGAAAGCGTAAAATAAACAAACCGACATGAAATAATCATACAAAATCGATAAAAAAACGGACGAAAACATAAGAAAAGTGACGCAAGTGGGAAGAAACCAGACGAAAACGGGAAAAAAACAAGCGAAAACCGCATAAAAAAACAGACGAAAACTAAAAACCAGACTAAATCGTAAAAAAAAAGACTAAAACGTAAAAAGAGGACGAAAAGCGTAGAAAGAACTGGCGAAAAACGTAATAAAAAAGGTGGCGAAAAACTCAAAAAAAGACAAACGAAATACGTACAAAACCAGATGAAATCGTAAAAACTTACGAAAACTAAAAAACGTTGCGAAAACGCAAAAAAACAGACGAAAACGAAAAAAACCAAACGAAATCGTAAAAAACGGACGCAAAACGTAAAAAACTAGCGGACAAACTAAAATTCGTAATAAAGAAAATCATATAAAGAACTATTATTGTTAAAGGACTAACGTAGCAAAAGCGATTCGTTATCTAAATGGTACTAACGGTTTGCCACATAATAACTAACGGTACAAACTGTTGGGTTTCAATATCGGTTAAAAAGTGAGCAAGGACGTGGGTTTCGTATTAAAAAAAAAAATAATAAAAAAGTAAAGGGTTTAAGTCGGGGTAAATTAGGGAAGTACGTTGGTAATTGGTAAGGAAGCTATTTACCCCTATTTATATATTATTAACATAGTGTGAAAGCAAGAAAAAAAAAAAAAAAAAAAAAAAAAAAAAAAAAAAAAATGGTAAGGAGGAAAAAAAAAAAAAAAAAAAAATATGTGAAAGTAGAATTTTGTGTTTAAAAATAAGTAGAAAAGACATGAGATAAAAAAAAAAAAAAAAAGAAAAAAAAAAAATAAAATTAAAAAAAAAACATAAAAATAAATAAAAAAAAGGAAAAGAAAAATAAAAAATAAAAAAAAAAAAAAAATAAAAAGAAGAGAAAAAAAAATATAAAGAAAATCATATAAAGAACTATTATTGTTAAAGGACTAACGATGCAAAGCGATCGTTAGCTAAATGGACTAACGTTGCCACATAATAACTAACGGTACAAACGTTTGGTTCAAGTCGGTTAAAAATTTGAAAGGACGTGGGTTTCGGTATTAATAAAAAAGTAAAGGGTTCAAGTCGGGAAATTTTGGAAAGTACGTTGGTAATTTATAGCTTTTACCCTATTTATTATTATTTACATAGTGGTGAAAGGCAAACGAGCAACAAGCTGCGTTGATAACCCTTTTTTATTTCAAAGCTAATTCTTTTAAAAACCACATTTGTGAATATATGTGTCATAACATTGTTGTTCATAACCCGAACTCTTTTGAGTAGCTCCATCACCTCATGTTCTAGGAGACCAAATCTATCAAACGCGAAATATAAAAAAAATCACGCGTGATTTCATAAATCACATGTGATTTCACCAAACTTTTTACACATGTGATTTTTAAAGTAACGACGACAATATTTTTATCTTTCGGTAGACGGTCACTTTCATCTTAAAAAAAACCTCTTAGACAGTTAATCGTTACGTAAAACGAATCATACCATCGCGACGGGAATTAAATCATCTTTTTATAGAGAGACACTTCTATTGTAACGCCCCAATTCCAAGGAACCGGGGGCTACACAAACGATACATAAACAGAGCAAAAGTCAAAGTCTCATGAATTCACCAGTAAATAAATAACATAAGTTTTCCCAATAATTCAAATTAGAAATGGCATTACAAAGTTTCGCTATGAATTTTATTCTAAATAAACCAGATGGCCAAAGTAATAAGTCACTAACACTCTATGCTACTTGGACCAACTCTGAATGTCTGTGCCTCAAACCCTGATTAACTGTCGCATGGAAAGAAAATATGGCCGAGTGAGTGCGCGGATATGAAATAATAGCAATATGAAACAAAAGAAGCATATATGATCATAAACAGTGGTTCTATGAAACAATTTAAACGAAAGGTTTAACCAATGAGTTTAGAATCACGACGATGACATTTCAATGATGTAAGTTCAATAAGATACGTTCAATGTGCAAGTTCGATAAGTAGCTCATTAGGATATTAAATACGTAAATTGAATAGGTAAGGTTTTAATGGGGTATGAGCCAACACAATACAGTGGGTACATGGACCTGCAAATCCAAAATACCAAACAATGGTGAATGAGGTGCTGGGCATTATGCCTTCATCAACAAACAATAACAATACAATATCTAAGGTTGACCAATATGCCTCCTAAAAATCTCTTATCACACCAACAATGAGGAGACGCCGTAGACAAATCACACTACTACGGATAGTGTCATGCCATCGGTGCCACAATGACGCGCCCATAGTACCTCCATGAGTAGTTAATAGCTCAAATACCCAGGTTTAAAAGTTACAATTTCAGTCAATAAAATTCAATAACAATAATGATGATGAAGCAATAACAATGTGTCAGTAACAATGAATCGAAAGGTCATTATAACAATGAGATACTAACAACATATCACAAAAGATTATTTGAGCACTTCAATAACGATAGACCAATGGTCAAGCGAAGTCATAATAGCAGTACTCATGGGCGGATGTACTTGCAAGGTATGAGTGGCAGTGCCCTCCACGATTTACCAAATAAAATCGTTTTTTAGTGTAAAATTTTTTTATTGACCTTTTTTATTAAAATGCACCACATCATAGAATCAAATTGCCCCCCCCCCCCTACCTTATGGCCAAACAATATAAAAACCTTATATTTGTATCTTTATTTTTTTGTGCAAAATGACTTCTGTTAAGAATTTTTTTTGCTTCTGTCCTCTAATTACTTCCTGATTCCACCACTTACAGTACTAGTTAAGAAATCATACGATCATATTCGCAATTAAAAGAATAAAATCAGATATTTGTACCTTGTACGTCACAACCGAACAATTTCAAAGCTTAGATAGTCCAACCTTAACTTCTTGAAACATGTCTGTGCATATAATAATCTATCTATTATATATAAAGATTGAGTCATCCTCATTAAATTTGAAGCTTCAAGAGGAGTACCCCAAGCTTCCAATGTTGTTCCTAAAAACCTTTCTTAAGTAGCTACGTGAGTAATTCACAAATAATGATGATGGGAGTATATGAGAAGCCTTTGTAACAGCCTTTCATTATGTACAAAACACAACATATGAAGAGTTCCCGGAGGTTACAAAACCCACAGAATAGGAACCATTATGGTTGATGATGGTTCAGTGACTTTATCTTATCTTATCTTTTTATAATTCATTTCTCTAAACCGACTAAAAATACACACACAATTAATCCATTAGTCGGCTCCTGAAGCTTTTTTCCCTTTTGTTAGTCGGTTCCTGAAGCCTCTTGATAGTTTCTTCTCCCAACATTTTGTCTTCCCTAAACTGGCTGAAAATACAGACACTAATACTCCATCAGGAAGAATATCTGATGAGGAAAATCGTTAGATGTTTGTAAGTGAACCATTTTATTTAATACAAATCAGTTTATATCGTTAATTGTTGAACCCTAAACTTTTAATTTTGGGGGAAAATTTATCTTGATTATAGCTAAAAAATATTACTGGTGTGGAGGTTCGTTTTTATGTTCTTTTTTTAAGCAACTGTCTAACAACTGAACTCTTATTCCTGATGGGGTTTTCTTAATAAGCTTTTCATAACATTTTGATTTTTGTGTGTTTTGTTGTGTATAGATGGGTTAAGTAAAGGAAAACCAAGCTTATGAGGAGGAGCTATTCGGTTACGATGACAAGGAAGAAAAAGCTGTTGATACTAGCAATGGAGAACCTACTTGAGAAATTATGAAAAAGTATCATTCAACTTTTTGTGTATTATATGTTATTAATGATTAGTAGCTATTAGTTGATATTTGTTGTTGATTCAGTTTGTTACTAATAGCA